>JAQFYE010000676.1:0-31361 GCA_034694305.1 Protaphorura glebata | reverse complement strand
AGTCAGTGGATCACATGGACATTATCTAAATACCGGGTGTCCCAAAACCAAGCTACTATTCGTCATAATTTCCTCAAATTTAACTCCACGTGAAAAGTGAGATAGCCATTTTGTTTGAATGTCTTTTGAGCGGAATTTTTTTTTTAATAATTTCAAAAGGAAATCAATTCCATTTTAAAAATTTCAAACTTTTTTGAATTTTTTTTAGATATTTTTTATTGAAACATTTAATTGAAAAAATTAAAAAATAAACAATAAAGAATAAAAATAAACACTGACATTGCCTGTTATGTTTGTTGATGTTTACCCAATCAGCAAATAGTCAAGTGACATCAATATTACATTTAATTTAAAGGATATTATTATTCGGCCCCTTGTTAAACTGATTCATGCCCCCAATTAATATTGAATATGCCCCCTACTTACTTTGCCCCCTAGCGATACTTAAGTAGTCCCCAAGTATGCCCCCAAATATACTCAATCTGCCACCTCCTCATTCTCTTTTTGACACGTTTATTCGAAATGGAAACGATAAAATTATGTCTCCTCTATTAATGTCATTGAATATCAATAACATTTACTGAACCTACTAAGAAAAGAAGACGGAGAGAAGAGAGGAGAGGTCGGGTCATGAAGCCGTTCTCTCAGAAGTACAGTGGAGACAGAAACAGTTTAGACAGAAACGTAGAAATTCTACTTTATTGAAAAACGATTCTGAGGTGGAGGTTTGCCATGCACCAACATTGGTATTGAGTCCATCAATAATATCCTCACTACGAGATATGATTGAGTTATGAGTGCAATATTGGCTATTTTGTTCGTTATAGGTTTATATAATTTTAACGTTTCCATTTCGAATACACGTGTCAAAAAGTGAATGAGTATATTAGGTGGCAGAAGGAGTATATTTGGGGGCATACTTGGGACTACTTAAGTATCGCTGGGGGCAAAAGTAAGGATGGGGCATATTCAATATTAATCGGGGGCAGCAGTTTATCAGTTTATCTGGGGACTCATTAAATGCAACCCTTAATTTAATGTTTGATTCGTAAATCAATTGATTAATTTGACTTATTTCTAGATTGGTATGGGAAAGCCGTGGATTGAGAGGAATGATCACCCTCTCTTGAATCACTTGGTAAGATTTCCAATACTTCCTGGGGTTTTCATAGTTCTTTAACATCTAATGGCAGCAATTACATTCAATTCCATCGAACACCCCGTATACCCAAAGCCCTCCCAAATTTGTGTGCCTGAAAACCAAAAAAGGCAAATCCGTAAACAAATGCCGAACTCCAGAAGGAGACAACCCGGTACAAGTAGCAAAATGTTAAACGGTTACCCAAACCACAATATTTATTTAATACAGGGTGATTCAAAACCAACCTACTATTGGTCTTAATTTCCTCCATTTCAGCTTTATCTGAAAAGTGAGATAGCCATTTTATTTGAAATTTAACTGCGCGTCCTATGAGCCGAAAATATTTTTTTTCGAATTTTTTTTTTCAAAATTTCAAATTATTATAAAAATTTTCAAATTTTTCTTTTAATTTAAATTTATTTTTGAATAATTCGTGCAATTTTGAAATTCTTCAGAATTTTTGAGGATTTTCAAAATTTTTACTGCAATCAAAATATCAGTTTGTTTTTTATTTCCTGATATTTGTATTTACGTTTTTTTATAGCGCTCGATATGAAGCGCGCGGCGCATTCAGACATAGCTCAAACTACTGGACTTGATTTATTTGACACATACATGCACTACATAAATATGAATTGTAAATTGTACTTATCCGATTAAAAAAAGTTTCAAAATAAATAAAAAAGAAAAAAAGCTCAAACTAAACAGACGCGCAATTAAATTCCAAATAAAATTGCTGCCTCACTTTTTATATAAAGTCAAAATTGGGGAAATTAGGACGACTAGTAGGTTGGTTTTGTTATTAATTGAAAATTAAATTAAATATAATTAAATAATTAATTCTTATGATACTTGTATATGTGGTTATTAGGTTTTGTCGACAGTGTTCAAATGTGTTCATGGACTTGATTTAAAGTCGTGCCGATTGGTTTGCAAAACATGGAATATCACTACTCTTCCATATACTCGTTCCCGACTCCGAGTTGCAATTTGTGGGACATGCTCTGAAAACGTACCAAAACACAAAACTTACGCGGATTTCGTTAAGTTGATGAGGAAGAATACATTAGGAATTCCATTTGGAAAATTCCGTCTACGACCATTTGACACAGCGGAAGGATTTGGGAAAGAATTTATTCAACTTTGTGGAAATACAGCTATAGAATACATTTTGGATGGAAATTGCGACTACAAGGTTGAAGATATTTCTGCACTGCTCCGAGCATCCCCTAAGTTGGAATCATTGAAATTGCCAGACAAAATGAGTTCAAAGGACGTGAACGGTCAGAATAAAACTGTCAAATTATTTCAAAATACAAATCCAAAATTTTCTTCTCTAAAATCTTTAGAGTTCGAATGGGAGTGGTCCATAAGAAGAAAAATAATTTGTCCGACAATCTACGAAGAATTAATTGGAGCAGCTAAAAACATTTCAACTTTTGATATGAAAGGTTTGATGGTAGATGGGAGTAGAGTTGCAAACATTTTGACAATTCTTGGAAAGTTTGGAAGAGAAAAAACCATCAAAAATCTCATACTTCCGGTCATGAATCAAGAGATTTTGAAAGTGCTAAGAAATATGGTCTCCAAAGGGTTGGTCTTGAAACACCTTGCTTTTAAGGTTAAAAGAAGTGAGCGTGAACGTGAACATTATAATTTTGAATGGGTTGAATTTTTACAACTTTTCAAAGAAAACTTGATTTCCATTGACATATATGTGTGGTCTTCTTATACAATGCGTAAGCCAATCACATTCCCGATTATGCCTAAGCTAAAAATTCTCAAACTGGAAATCAACGCAATGCTAATGCCAATCATATTCCCAATTATGCATAAACTGAAAATTCTCGAACTTGAAATCTACGGTCAGATCCAACTAAGTTGTGAAAGTTTCAACCAGACTTTCCCAGTTCTACAAAAATTTATCTGCACCAGCGAGAACATGAATATGTTTCATAATTTTGTAACCGGACAAGATTCCTCGACGCTGAAATCATTAAGTCTAGGAAATTATCCAACTGTGAAAGTGAACACAGAAGTCCTCAACCAAATTCTCACGGTTTTTCCTAGCTTGAACGAATTGGATTGTTCGATTACTGAAACGGACGGCGTTGCAGTAATAAGAAAAATATGGACTCACATGACACAACTTCAAGTGTTAAAGATTTCTGGTACTTTACCGGCGTTGGAAAATCTGGATTTCTTGGTCACTGGAATTCCAGTCAAAGAAATCAACAGATTTCAATCTACTGATTTCTCCCACGGTTTTAGGCAAATGGAAATCGCTGCTCGTAGTGAAGAAATTTGGACGCAAATCAAAGCTCACCGCAAATATCCTTCGATTGGGAATATGACAAGTAATATTTTATTGTAGGGTGAAGTGTGCTAATTACAACCACTTTGGGAAAGTGTGCTAATTACGACTACCAAAAATAACTCATCCCCCTGGCTGAAATTAGCACACCGTCTCTGCTTCACATGTCCGTTGGAGGAGTCATGTGCATTAAGATAGGCTGGAATTAGCACATTTGTCCTTTATGGGTTAATTCTTCCATAACCTCAAATAGGTTGCTAATAACTGCCACCGCCATTTGTGCGCATGTTTATTGGTTGCCATGCCCACGTAGTGAAGAGGTGACCGTAATTAGCACATTGTCTCTATGGTGGCTGAAATTAGCCCACCCCGCCCTAATTATTCAGTGTATATTCGCCTTGCTTGACCTGTGTATTTGTAATTGTATTGATTGACAGGTCTGAGATACCTCAGTCTGAACTTGACTTCTTTTGAATGGCGAAAGGAGAGGAAGAATACCATCACTGACTTCACGGGTTACTTTGGTTTCTATTCCCTCAAAAATCTCCGACACCTCCATTTGTCTCACTGTGACGTAAATGACATTTAATTCGAAAAACTCAAAAGTGCTCAGATGTGTGTAAGTAAAATCTTGTAATTCAGTTTTTGTTTATTGACAGGTTTCAAGGCCTTGTGCAGAAATATTGGTGAATGACAAAGGACTGGTGAGTTGGATATTCAGGTCTTGGTCAAACGACATTGGCAACGGCAATGTCATTCCTCCGAGGTGGGACTGGAGCGGCGAATCTCTTCTATAAAATAGTGATTATCGGCCTCACTATGACGTGGGTCTTGGAAGCTCCTTTGTTCAAAATGTGTTCATCCAATTAAAAGTATAGTTATACATTGAATGACGATAATTAATTACAATAGGTATCCAATCCTTTCTATGTAATGTTGTTAACATATTTTGCGCGTCACAACTAAATTCGATTAAAAAATGAAAATGAGGTTTGTTAAAACTTAATTTCTGTTTCTATTTTGCAACAGCTTTTGTGGCGATGTTGCAAAATATATGTGAATGACTTTGAGGTTCGGTTGTTCGGACCTGATTTTATTAAATGGAGCCCTACGCAGCCGATTTGCAATTTAGACTAGGTTCAAGATTCAAGATTTGTTTTTTAACATGTAAAAGCATAGCATTCCTCACAACAATAAGGAACTATAATTATTCCCAGCACTCAAATTGCGCGAGATATAGGCAAACACAAAACTGTTCGAAAGCATCTGGCCACCCCTATTCTGTAATTCGCGAACAATAAATCCACACAGATATTTTAATTTAGTCAAACACAGTGGTCATGAATTAATACAGGTTTTCAAACTTAAAGATTTTAATCAGTAATAGAGTATGTATACACCATAAACGTCGAAGTCAATTTATAATAGTTTTATGTAATGGTGTACTCCTTAATTTGAATAAAACTGATCAATAAAACAACTGACATCATTTTCACTATTCCAGGTTGATTCCAGGAAGAACCAGGTTTTTAACAGATGTAAAAATAAAATAATTATTGAATGTAGGGCAAAAAAAGGGTGTGTCCACAGGACAGACTTGGGTCAATTTCTTTAAAAATGTAATTAATTACTACTGTCCATTCAAAAACAATAGGCTTCTGGAAATTCCATAACTACGGACTTTCCACGAAAACAACCATGTTAAAATATTTTGCAAAATATACATGGCTTATGGAGAAGTAAACAAACCATTTTCTCTTAGCAGAGGCCTATTGTTTTTGAATGAACAGTAATTACAAACTACATCCTCATTTCTGATTGTAATTAATTAAAATTACAAATACATAAAGAAATTTCGAAAGTAATTAACTACAATTAAAATTACATAGACAAAAATGGAAAAGTAATTAATTACAATTACAATTACGTAATTGCTATTGAAATTACTTTCTTGAAATGAAGATTTTATATGTCCTAACATCATGAAATTATTAATACTATTTGTTATTTAATCCGGTGTATGAATAACGTTCGAATACAAATAGTGCGGAAGTTTCGGAACCCGAATCAAAGTTCATTGACCTCTTCGAGATGTGAGCATATGGGGCAAGCGGTGCGCGAAACTATAAATTCCAACTTGACAGACACCTAACGAGTATCGACCAGAAATACCGAGTAGCCCTTGTTTTATTTTTATAGACAATAATGTCCTCTCTAGGGTTGTGAGTACGGAAACATTCCCGGAACATTCCCGATAAATTCCCGGGAATATTCCCAGGAATTTATTTATTTATGCCCGGCGGGAATTCATTTCTCCAAATTTGAAAAAACGTTCAGCATTAGACTGTACATACAAATATACGTCGTTCCCACTAATTTGGCACGTCCTGTGGGGTAGGAGTAGATGATTTATCCATATAATCAATTGTGCAGCGAAACAGTCAGTTTCAATTGATATCTGCCAAGACCACTCCAAAAAAAAGTAATAATTCCAACAATCAGTTCCTTGAAATCGGTTAGTAAAAACAGTCATCCGGTTTCGCGTCACACAAAGATTGACTGCTGATAAAATAGTTGATTCCGTCTCTATGGGCAGAAATAAGTCAGTACTTGCTTCTAGTGTTCGTAAATACTGGGGTATTTACTTTTGCACCCACAGGACCCGGGTATATACCCGGGTGCTTGGGTATTTACAACACCACTACTTCACCCATTCTTTCGAAGAAAAGAAAATGATTGTCAAATGCAAGTTTTGTGAATCTAAATACCTGCAAAATGCATCCAAGATGACGCAATATTTGCTGGGACTGTGTAAAAGAAGTCCCGAAAGATGTAAAAGTTGGCCATTGAACAGCCAAATACAGCTGAATGTGCGATAGTAGTTATATATAATTTTATATGTAAACAAATTCCATGTCTACCAAATTATAAATTGAGACGTATCAATACCGTAACTTGAAATTATAAATTGAGACGTATCAATACCGTAACTTGAAATTACAAATCGGTTTTCAATTACGGTGACAAATTACAAATTATATATGGTTTAATTAATTGCTGGGCGATTGAATCTACAAATTGAACAATAAACAATTCGAGACAGTAGTTTGAAATTATTGTTAATGGATTTAAGAGGACACCCCTGACGCCTCTGAATATGAGTCAAATGACGAAGATGACTTGAGATTGTGGAATTAGACGGTTCAGGCAATTCAGAATCGGAATAGATATCGCGACTTACGTTATAAATACGTGCATTGTTACTTTTCTAGACGGGTTTTGCTATGCTTGCACATACAATTTACGTCATAACATAAAATGTTTCCTAATTTGTCTGCGACAAAATAACATTGTTTCTCATCGTAAAATACCTTATTATATGCATGAGAATCCAACCTAAGTAGAATATAGCGTAAACCGAATAAACTCCCTAAGTTCCCGGGAATGTTTCCGCGGGAATTTTACAACCCTAGCAAAGCTTGGAGGAAAGAAGTCAATCTGGAGAGGATAAATTTAAAAACTTAATTAATATTAATAAATTTTCAATAATTATAATTTGACTACTCCTCTCCATATTGACTTCCTTCCTCCAAGCTTTGCTTCTTCATTTAGAAAAATAGATTCCCTCTGACGGTTATGTGGTTGAATAATTCGACGTTGACACAATGTTAAGTAATTCATAATTATATTTTGCGAAAATGGTCAAAACAATTCCAGTGAAATTATATTAGGTATCCGGAATTTCCGGTGTACTTATTATGCGACGGAAGTTAAATGGTAAATCGCTGGTGATATTTTGAAAAATTACAAATTGCGCTTCCAAACTTCGACATTGTAAATCGAGGATTACCCTCGTAAGTTTATCAAGAAATTAAATGATCTCCAAATTCGTGGGCAGTCAAGAAAATAGATTTATACTGTTCATTTGGACTGCAAACACCATTAATCGGTTTACAAAAGTACAAAATCAAAAACCTAAAAATATTAAAATAGAAAAAGGTCATTTACCATTTTTCCTGAGTCAGATGGGCTTCTCCTATACTAGTTGCTTCGGAACCCATTTCAAAATTCCGAAATTGTAGACTGTTAGAAGTAATAAGGCAAATGCCGAGATACAACGTAACATGAATTTAAATTATTGTTGATGGGAAAGAAGAATTTTCAAGGCCTACCTAACCTAGAGTTTGGTGTTATTGAATGTTAATTCTCTCTCTAGTACTGAAGCGAAGGTGAACTTGAACAGCTGCACGTATGTAATCTTGTATTCTAATAAAAAAGGGTAGACAATGAATTTAAAAAGAAGGGTGTAAAAGAGCTATAAAGAGAACGGTCATTCACCCATTTCACCGAACACCGATTTCAGCCTTCACTGGTAGCACAGCGCATTCCTTTCCTTTCCTTTCCATTTTTAGCATATGCCCACTGTCGTAAAGGAACAGTGAATATCCGATCTGGAACATAATGGGAATATTAATCCTCTGACCACGGTTCTGAATGCATAATAGTGTATAACGCGTCGTGTATAGTCTAAATATAAATGATACAGGGTGTCTTATATGTATTGCGCCCAGGGTATCTCAGTAACCACACTATGTACAATTAAGTGGAATACCTGGTTGAAAAGATCAGCTGAAATGGGATTCCAGATATATCATTTGAGCACAGTAGCGCGCAGAGCGCGGTGAAAGAAAAGAAATCGCATTTTGCCGTTTTTCATTTCTTCCTGGTTTTCCACGTGAAAAATCATGAAAACTTCAAAACTCTGAAAACAGAGCTGAAGCACCACATTCGCAAGTGCTTTCTGAAAATTTTAAGCCATGGGTTGACATTTTCTGAGCAGGTCGATTGTGCTTCAGGATTTGGGTTTCGCTTGTTTTCATGAATATTTTGAATTGCTCAGAAGTCGTCGATCCATGGCTGAAATTTTTCAGAAAACACTTGTGAATGTGATGGTGAGTTCAATCTTCAAAATTTTAAAGTTTTCATGTCTTTTCAGGCGGAAAACCATGAAAAAACGGCTGAAGAATGTCGAATATCTGATGGAGCCCAGGGCGTACACATGTAAGGCACCCCGTTCATAAATTAATTAAGATTGAATGTTGGATGGCCAAACGTTGATATATTATGTGAGCGTATTTTGCTTACCGTTTGGCCTTGAGGAGGCGCTTTTCTGATCATGTCATATGACAATTGGAAATGAATTTGTAAACTACATTAACATAAGGCAAGATTTCCGGATTGTAGGGTTTTATAAATTCATCCAATGCACAATATAAAGGTGAAAAAAAAGTCAAATTCAGTCAATCCTTGTTGTCATTTTCCTATTTCTAACAAAATTAGCACTCACAATCAGAAATTCACAAATTTAACCAATTTTAGACAATACTAAACAAGTTTATACATTTATTTAATAAAAAAAAAAGTAATGATGTTCACTTTCAAGATTGTATCAGTACTATCAGTCAAAATTCTTAAATTAATCATACAAGTAAGAGTTCAATAAAAACTGTTGAATCGCTAAACGAGACTTCTTATAAACTGTTCAATATGAGTTTGCTTTGAGGAAAAGGTGGAAAGACGGATTGTTGGATGAATCTGAAGACCTAAAAGTCAGAAATGACATGTGAGTCTTTTGGGCAGCACCAACTTATGTACGGGGTGACCCATACCTATTATGGGCCCACCCTCTAAGTACAACCCGAGGAAGAACTTGCTGCACAGCCCTTTACCATACCTGCTCAGACTTGGGTCAATCACTTTAAAAAATGTAATTATTTACAAATTACATTTTACACCCTCATTCCTGATTGTAATTAATTATAATAACAAATACATGGAGAATTTCCTAAAGTAATTAACTACAATTACAAATACGTGGACAAAAACAAAAAAGTAATTAACTTCAATTACAATTACGTAATTGTTATTGAAAATACAATTACAACTACAAATTACAATTCAAATTACTTTCCAAAATGATAATTACATGTGTGCCCACGTCAAGTGACATCTTTGTATTTGATGGTCAAAATTTTAAGTAATTGTAAAAGTAGTTGAGAAAAATATAAATTCAGTTACAAATGACAATTAAAATTACACTCAATTTCTAAAGTATTTAATTACAATTACAAATTACAGCTGGGATTCTGAAAGCAATTAATTACAATTACAATTACGTAATTGTAATTGTTTTTTTGTAATTAAAATTACAATTACCAATATAATTGACCCAAGTCTGAGAAACTGGCAGAAGCGCGTCTTTCGTTTTGCCTTCCCAGTCACTTGTAATTCAGAGCTAAGTAGTTAGGAAAATCTTGCAAGTCATGGTTATAGCATGCTAATGCATAGCAGGAGGCTGGGCTTATAAAATCAGGGAACTTTTATAGCGGATTAATGAGTACGGATTGATTTTCTTGTAGTAGTAATAATTTTAAACATAATTTAAATAAAGAGAAATTGATTTTTGTTGTGTACGTTGCATAATCAATTAGAATTAGAATTCCAACTCCTCGTGTCAAGTTTTCCATTCATATTTTTTTTATCTAATCTGTACTCAAAATTGCAGCTGTCCTTGTCGTCGCGTGGCTACAATTGCATACTACCGTCAGAATATGCTAAAATGTACCCACAGTTTTAGCTTGCAATTTTCAGTAGATAGTCAGATAGCGGAGTGAATTTGTAAAACCAACAGTCCTGGTCTCAACAATGGAAAGTTTAAAAGAACAGGACAAACCCAAAATTACCAAATCCGTTTGCATTATTGGTGCCGGTCCTGCGGGTTTAGCCACCATTAGCAATATTCTTAAGTCAAATTCGAAACAGAGTAATGTGGTTTTGAATGCAACGGTTTTTGAAAGAGCTTCTGTCATCGGAGGAGTTTGGAATTATGATGAGGAATTGGCTCAAAGTGTGTTCAACACCGCAATGTACACAGGACTCAGGTAGAAATATATTAATGACGTAGGAATTTTTAAATCGCGAATTAAAAAAAAAACCGTGCAGTGCAACCATTACATTACGACTATTACATTTGTCCGCATTTTTAATATGCTGTAGGTATTCTTAACAACTTTGGTGAAGCTTTTACCCTGAAATCTCGAACCATTTCGCCGCTAAAAACACAGGAGAACAATGCACTTTGGTTTATGAGGCTACAGGTCTCCGTGACGTCATAAAGTGAATTAGGTCCTTGTATTTCCGAACGGTCGAACTTTTTTTGTATACAACCTTTACAAAAGTTGTGCAGGAGGTCATAGATCTTTCGTATGAGTTCTTTAGTTTTGTAAGGACAAACTAAGGTTAATTTTGAGTTTTGTTGCAAGCGTCTATTAAACACTTAGAATATTTTTCAGAATAAATCTTCCGAAGCAAGCTATGCGTTTTATTGACTTTTCATCCGACCATTACGACACGGATGACACTTGGCCGACCCGAAGACATGTTAGTGATTATCTGAACAAATATGCGGCAACTAATCATTTGATGAGTCATATCAAGGCGAGTATTATTATATGTATTATACCACCCTCTATATATTGAGCATTCAAAATCGAATAAATAAAACTAATGCCCAAAAATCTTCAATTTGCAGCTGAATAGAGCGGTTAAGAGCGTGAAGCCAATTTTTCAAGATGGCGCTAAGGAGCCAAAATGGAATGTCACCATTCAATCCGCACTAGATCCTTCTGAGAATTGGAATACTGAATTTGACTCTGTAATTATTTGTTCAGGGTAATTCCTCGTTTGTAAATCAATGAAGCAGATATTAATAATTAACAGAACTTAATGATGAAAAATTCAATTTTAATGCTTAGAGGTGCATGGAAACACAAATTCTCCGGAAATTATGAGCAAATTCGAAATGGATTTAAAGGACAAATCCTCCATAGCTATGAGTATAATAAACCGGAATCATTCAAGGATAGAACGGTTCTTCTGATCGGAGGTGGGCAGTCTGGTAGGGATTTCTCGATTGCAATTTCCCCCCACGGAAAACAGGTAAGAACATCAAAGCTCCTCCCTCCCCTTGACCCTACAACCATGTGACCCTGAGTCCTTATTCCAGGTATACTTGAGTTTACACGACTACGACAACCAAGCAATCTTGATTCCTGAAACATTCAAAAATTTGAAACAAATTCGAGGAATCAAAATGGCGAAGAATTATTCTGTAGTGACGGACGATGACTACGAATTCGAATGTGATGTCATAATATTTTGCACAGGTATTAATTATCATAATATTCGTTTCTTTTAAAAAAGTAGTTTTGGAAAAATTTATTTGAACTTGAACAGGATACGAATATGACTACCCATTTTTGGAACCTGGAATTCTTGAAGTGAGAGAAAAAGGGAAACACGTGTCTCCGCTTTATTTGCACATGATTCACATGAATTATCCATCTCTTTGTGTCCTCGGACTAGGAGATCTTCATTTGCCATTATATTTGTCGGATTGTCAGGTGAAATTCCAGGGTTTCATAATCTTGCATTTTAAAAGTACACTTTCAGATTTTTATTTTTAAATTTCAGTCAAGATTTTACGTGAAATATCTCGTGGGAGACATCAAACTTCCGAGTAAACTACAAATGATTGAAATGTACAATGAAGAACGCGCATATAGAAAGAAATTTGGATTTGACGGACTCAAGTCACATTTTTTCCACGTACTCCAATGGGAATATATGCGAATAATGGGGAAGGAATGCGGAATCTCTGAGGAAATCGAGAGAGACCTTCCGATGTTTGAAAAAATTCATTTCACTTGCTTGGATGGGGTTTTTAACGATCCCTTCAATTTTAGGAGACGACATTTTGAAGATATTTTGAAGGATTCTGAGAAATGTTTAGAGGATCCAACTAAATTCAATTTGGATCTTGTGAATTCTCCATTTCGTGGGAAAATTTTTTCCTTTCCCGCCGATTCAGAGTAGAAGTCCTCGTTATTGTTGATTATCTTGTAAATTCCTTTCATTTGCAATAAAATTTGAATTGGATGAAGCATGACAAATAGTTTGTTTTAATAAATTGTAATTTCCTTCCTTGAGCTTAAATGAATTCACGGATTTCTGGCAAAACCGATTTTATGATTCTTAAAAAGTAAGGAATGTTTAAATTTATTATCTATGTATTTAAGTCGATGATAAATGCACAAGAATGTTCTATCAATATATAAACATGGTTTTCGAAATTAGCTGAAATATTCTTCATTAAAATTATCAATTACCAGGGACCTATGACAACATCAATTTTTGTGTATGCTAAAGAAAATTTTTAAATGTTCCGTATAGTTTTTTTTGGAAAACTCAAACTTTGACCAACAAAAATAACCCATATTGGAATGAAGGACAGAAGGTTGAATTCTTGTATTGTGAAATTATATTAAGATGATTGAATTAGGCAACAGACACGTCCTATGGATGAAAGTAAGTCATAAGGTCTTCTCTGTGGCTCAAATATTCTACATTAACATAATGAAATTCGCCAATGGGATTTTTCTGAAATCTAACCAAAGAATACATGGAGCTTATCCCGGCCACGAGCCATTCGTCAACCTTGACATTCTCGGCTCTTTCGACACTAGCCGAAATATTTGGTATTAAAATATTTGTATGTACCGGAATTCCTTGGTTTGTATTCTCAGATCTTGGCTACGCCACACAGGATTTAAAATTTTCGTTCACAAATTTCACCTCAGTTCTCCAAAAATTTCAAAATGTTGTCGACCACCATAATGAAAATCGGGAAGTACATGTATTTCGCATACTCCTACATTTTCTTACTTTGCCCATTTCAATGTCGCCATTCCGGGACCACACTTTTCAAAATGGCAAAAATAAATTCCTTTCGCTACATCTGTTTCCAATTTCTCACAAAATTTCATATATATTCCCGAATCATCATTAATATTTGGATGCTGTACTGGCTTTTCCTTGGAGGTCTAGATTTAAAAGTGTGGGAACAATTGGCTGTGATCCTCCTGTCTGGAGTTCACTTTGGAATCGTTGCCATTGTCTATTCTGCCAAGAAAACGGTAGAAGAAATGATGCTCATCCTCAACAACGTTTCAGCACTCAACAAGAAGCTCACAAAATTCTTCAAATCACCAGAATTTGTGGCGAAGGATGGATTGGAGACATTCTATGCATTTTTAATATTGACGGTCATTGTGGTTGTTTCATTTCTGCCCATTGTTCTTTATGGAATTCTCACAATTGACCCTCAGATTCTGGTCATCACTTTGGATGCAATGTTTTTCTTGACTCGAGAACAAAGCATTGTCGTATATCTTGCATTTGGAGCGTACATTGGGGCCACTAACGGATTATGCATCCTTACGGCTATTCTCGCCGTTTTCTGTCCGCATTTCATAAATCGGAGCTTGGAACATAAGAAATGGTCAGAATTTTATATTTTACGAATATATTTCTTTAATTTGAAATTTTTGGAATTAGGATCAAAAACAAAAATACACAACGAAAAATGGAGTTGATCATCTTTTATCGAGCTCACCAGATTTTGCATACAATGGCGGATAAAATATTTGAAGCGACGATTCCAGGGATACTTTTATTGGTCTGTGGATCTTGTACTTGTCTCATCGTTGTTGACATTTTAATCTGGGAATTATTACATCCTTCAATGATTATGTTGGCAATTTGGATCGTTTTCTATGCACTCCAATCACTCAGATTTGGTTTTGAATTTTTGACACGAAATTTGGAAACGTCGATGATATTTCCAAATTCACTGAAGAAAAATGACAAAAAATTTGGTAACCGTTTCTTGGAATCTTGTCGACCATTTCAGTATCATCTAGGAATGTACGGTCGGTTAGATGACGGTACCTTTATGGAAGTCGTTCAGTCCGGAATCGTTGATGTTGTATTTGAAATGTTACTTACGTATAGGGACTTTGCTTAAAACAAATTCCTAAGATAATTCAAAGGACAACCGCGACACCCAATTTTATATACAGGGTGTCGCAGAGAAAGTGCACCATTGTTTGATTATATTTTGGCGTGCTTACAAGAATTTAGGTTACCTTCAGGTTGGAATTATCGATAAATTCTAAGAATTAATTTTATCAACGCAGATCATTCAAATAAAAATCACTGGTACAGCCGGACTCCATAAAACTAATTTCCCGTTGAAGTTAATAAAATTAGTGCGTGGATTACGTTCATCAAATAATTTCTTAGAATTTGTCAATAATTCCAACCTGACAGTAATATAAATTCTTGTAACTACGCCAAAATATCAAACAATGGTGAGCTTCCTCTGGGACACCCTGTACTTATTGTTACATTACTTCTACTTATTTGACTTAATTGCAATAAATAAGTGTCATAAATTATTAGTAAAATATCGGCCTCAAAGGTAAGAATCCAATTGACTTTACGGGTCCAATTTTCAAACTTTAGTTATAGCGCTTTATTTAAAATCTTAAAAGTAGTCAATTAAAATTAATTTATTGAGGAGCTTTATTGTTAATATCCACTTCCCCAATCTTAGGCATAATCTTTGCATTGATTGATTGTTTCTTTAAGTGTCATCCAAAGCATTCAAGTAGACTAAGTGAACAAATTGACACAAATACACGTGAGCACAAAATATAATGTAGAATGAGGAATTCCCAAAACAACTGGAACACAGGTAGGTACTTTATATTGCTCAGCCCTGGGGTCAACAATGAGAAGTAAAAGTTTGAAAATGGAAAGTATAACATTACGGAACTATTTTTACTTGTACCCGTTAAGGTACTACGGGCACGGATGTAGAACTGGATATGGTAATAAGACATGAAACCAGTTATGAGATTTTTGACTTTCGGTGAATGATCATTTCCATACAATATTTACAAGGTTTTGTGGTGAAAAAGAAATCTGATACACATTGTTTACAACCCACAAATTTATATTTTTATAAATACATAATAAGCATTGTAATTTTGTCAGTCAACATTTGAGGTTACACATTACAAGCACAATAAATTTATTAGTCTAAAATATGGACAATGTGAGTGTGTGCATGGGATATTTGTGTGCAAGGTGTTCTTATCGACTTGGACACCATAACTGTTTTCTAACGAACGTCTAGTGATTAAATATTCACATTTCTGAGATTCCTTAAAATCAGTACAGTGCTGTATAGTGTGAAAGGTGGAAAGGTCATAGTAAAAAACATTGGTGGTGCATTATCACTCAAGTTGGGTCGAAAGTTGTTTGTGTAATTGGAATTCCACACGCAAGTAAGATCTAAATTAAAAAATCTGATATTAGATTTTGGTGGTAGAGTAAATAGCAATAATATATTGCACAGGGTGGTCCATAACTTTGTAACCCATATTAAGAATAGTTTAATTTGGTAAACTAATCCTTCGGTTGATTTTAATGGATGTTCGGAGATTATTTCCTCGATTTGAGCTTTCGATCACGCTTGATGTACTTAAAACTTGTTGCAGCAGTAAAGGGTCCTCAAATTCATTCACTACGACTTTTTATTACGAAATTGATCTAAATCCAACTTTCCGTCAACTCATCGTATGAACAAAGAAATGAGTGAACGTGTTTACCTCACTAAAACTTCACCCATTGAATGAAATGAAATGGCAGGAGTTTTACCGCTTTTGAAAAATATTAAGTGAGAATGGAATGGAATTGCACAGACTTTAGCCAATAATTCCGTTCAATTCATTTATTAGCCTTAACTAAGCATTTAGCACACAGTGAATTAGGCCACAACCACAACGATAATATAAAGAAATCACTTTTCATGCGACACGTCGACGTCACGGTCGTTGACAAAAACTGATTCCTTCTCCTTCAGACGCAGACGCCTGCCTGGTGTGATCAATTGTGTAATTGATGAATTGATGAATTGATGAATAGTCGTTTTCCTTGTAATCGTGGTGTTTAGACCTTACTTCAGATTAAAATCAATGAAACTAGGGTAAAAGGTAATTAGGCATTTAGTATTATGTAATCATTCATTTCTCTAACATTCTACGAAATGGATCAAACGAGCTTCCACAAATTAATTCGATTCTCGCGCTTTCATGCAATTTGGTTTCTGATTTCTTTCAAATGGTGAAATATTTGAATATTTGTCAATGAGAAATACGAAAAACCCAGACGATCATGAATGAATATTAAAACTGTTCAAAATTTTAATAATTTCAAATAATCTTCGACACCGGCATGAATTTTAGTTGTTCACGTTGATTAACATCTGAAGTACTTCCCTCGTATATAAGTAGATGTCAATCAAATTAAACCCAGGAGGAAACTGAAACTAGCGGAGTAGTCACTGATATATTTGTTTCGTTATTAACACCCACAATTCACTCTAGAAAGTGAAAACCAACGTGTTAATTTATTCGTCATCCGTCTCTGTTTCACCGTCGGACTGTGATACAGTGAAGACGACCCACTTGAAATTCAGGTAGACTTGTCATAATTAATCTCTTTCACACTCGAGGCAAGTTCCATGCTCGTCTGGCATTATTGGATTAGGTCGCTCTTATTGGATGTAGGATATTAGACCACTGAGAATTCAATGATGCATTTCATGCCGATAAAACATTTCCTAACGTGGAAGGGTTCCAATGTTTTGCGCCACCCTGTACGTTGTAGCATCTTAGAGGTGTTCTACCGTAACCAGTATCCGTTATCCGCATCCGCGTACTCTCTCACTATAACAGCACGCTAAAGATTCACAAATATATGCAAATGAAATCCATATTCCACATGAAATGCATGTTTATGATTCGCATCAAAGATTTTGCATCCTTTCAAAAAAATCATAATTCTCAACCACCTGTCAGAAATTCTTTTCTCTTTCTTCGCCTCCAAGGAATTTGTTTTCACTGACGGTAGGAAATTTCCATACTGAAATACCCTCGGCATGGCAGTTGCGAGTGGCAAAGACCCTAAACCTGAAATATTTTATGACGCACACAATTTGTAATTAAGGTTGTGCATGGACCATTATACTTTTCATTTCGTTTGTGAGACGGCCTTCACCCAGTCACAGTCGTACACGAGAATGCACGATGCACGCACATTGAGCATGAAAATGAGAGTGCACTTTACGAACGACATCCACGTGGACGTACATTTGAATGAAGTTAATTGACGCTCCGTACTAATAAAACGCACCGGTTTTTTTAGTTTAATCTGGTATTAAATATTCCAAAGAGAATTAATTTTATCATTGACGGATTCAGAATCTCAATTTTTGGTATCGCTGTTAAGTTAAATTCGAAAGTGATATGGTGGATAATGCAGATTTCTCTCATACATTTTTATTCATATATTTTGCGCAAATTGAAAGAAGAAACCTAAATTCTAAAAAATTAAATTAAATGTCGCTAATCTTTGTACATGGCGGTTCAAAATCAATTGCATTCATTATTTGTGGAGAGGTAGTTAAATCATAATGAGACTCCCTGTAAATTTGGTGTATGTACCTTTTGATTCTACATTGTGGTTTCCATTTCAAAGCGTTAATTTAGAAATTGAGAGTTAAACACGGAACTGAATTTTTTGAACAAATAAAAATTAATATCGTGGTTAATTCTTATTCAAATTGACATTTTATTATATTCCTCTATATCCGGACTTGGAATTACAATACTTAGCGTTTTAAGGCGTTACTTTTACACGGAAGTCCGCCGAGCGGTGTAAGGTGTAAATGAATAATAGCGTAATACGTGGGGTCCATAATTTTTATATCTTTTCACCAAATACATAATCAAATTTGCATAGTCTGGTAAGTAGCAGCTACTGTACAGTCAAGATTTTATAATTCTGAATTCTTCCTAACTGTGGGATGGACAATTGCAATTAAAATTACACAACCAATGTTTACGACAGAGTCACACTTTAGTGTGATTGTAACAAAAAGCACCCAGCCGTGTTTAGTTTCGCTTTGTCGCAAACAAAAGAAAACAATAATTATCCGCTCTGTTTTGTATGTATTTGTTGTAAAAAGACAATGGACTGTGCGTCGGGGGTGCGCTCTATAATTGTAATCCAACTCCAATTGTTTCGATCGTAATGCGACAACTGCTTACTTTACCAAAAAATCAACGTTGTTGTCGCATTTTAAGATACAATTTATTGTACATAACCTTCTTCAAAACATTTGTTCTTTCTCCGAAATTTGGTAACATGTTCCTACTACTAGGGGTACGGTTGATTTAAATTTCCTACCTACAGTTTTGCCACTAAAAGACAATCTCAACAGCCTGAATGAGATTCTCGAGTTAACCCCTTGGTACTACAGTATGTGTCAAAAAGATTGAGTACACCTTAGCGGCATAAATTTTGAAGTGACAAAAATAGTTCATTCGTAGAGATAAAATTATAAAAATCTCCTAATTTTTAGCATTTTAGGGACTCTAATGACAATTTGACGGGCGTCATTTCAAAAATTAATTCAAAAATCCGACAACTGGAACTTACCGAGATTGTACTTTTGCCACACAAAAAAGTCAAGGTGTACTCGATATTTTTGACACACCATGTACTTTTAATTAATTACACTAAAAGTTGATGAGAGAAGAAGTATGAACTGAATTAGTAAGTTTGATACTTAATTTTGGTATGAAGAAGGCAATTTGAACATCAAAAGTTCAGTTCATGACTTTAAATCAGGACAGACGAGTACAGAATGTCAACTATCTGATTCATTCATCTGTACAGAATTATCTTTCAAGTTGACTTTTTAAAGAAACGTTTGTCTTCAGGTCAGTCAGTCAGTTGTCTGTCAACTGTCATCTGAGTAAGTAAACTAAGGAGTGAGTGAAACGAGTTTCAGTCAACCGACCCAGACATTACATTGTCCCTCGTAACAAACAGACGAACAAACAAATCAGACGCACTTTCAGTTGTACTTTTGAAATTAACCACAATTTTATTTCTTTTCTTCAATTGAAACCAGCAGTTTTATTTATTTTTTAAAGGGAAGGATTGTGTCCACGTTATTCGTGGCTCATAACATTAAATAATGGACACTTGACCACAGATAAAGCGGTGAGAAGATTTTAATTTCTTAATCAAATTCGATTTAGTCGAGCTATTTAGTAATGCTTTCCACTTGGAATAGAAGTGGTACCCGTAGTAGTAGGAAAAGGTCATAAATTATTCCTAGATTTTGACGCCACTGCACTGTTCAAATCTATCAAATATTTCTACCATAGCATTAAATTATTTCCACTACTCAGGGAACAACGGGACAAAGTGTTCCATCCATTTATCCATTTCTTATTTACTTTATTTAATTCAATTGTAAATATATCATGTGTGGATCGAGGCGGTGCTCGGTTCACTGGCACTGTAGGCGAATTATCCATTCAATTCGCGTCCGAGTCCAAAATTTTGATACATGTAGAATTGTTGAGCTTTGACTTTCCATAATTAACACATTAGCATCTGTATCCTTCAAGTCCAGATTTGGACACATTACCTTTTGGATTCCCAGACATGCTTGACTTTCTCCGTTCTAGTTCATTCAACACAATTTTAACAAGGTAGTCTCATCAAGTGACTCAAACTTTGAAATTCGATTTTGTGATTTTGGACAGTGTGAGCTCACCTAGTGAGAATACACGTTGTCAAATTACTATTGGTTCAAATATTTTTTTTTTCAATTCAGGCAAAAGTCAATGACTTACTGACCATTGACCTGTTGCACTTCGTGACTGACCCTTGTCGGGGGATATAAATTATTGTGATGACACATGGTGGAGACACTTATAATTTATAATCCTTTATTATCATTTGTCACCTATAAATTTAAATAAGTGCAGGAAGGAAAGTCTTCTTGACTTTTGTCTATCCTTTTAAATGATTAAGCATATTCATTAGTAGTCTCGGGCTATAGACAAATTAATTACATATAGTAGAGAGTCTCTTCAGTCACACTTAAGCTTATGAAAATTTATTACGTACGATTCAATTTCCAATTACACTTAGCACTCGAGCATCTAAGTTTACTCTAAGAAGCGTGTAAACTTGGACTTAATCTGTGCGGACATGATACAATGAAGCAAATAACTATAAATCAACTTACCAAAATTCTAGACAACGCAACGGTCCAAATGTTGACAACAGTGCAAACTGAAATTCTTGACCATAATAAAAGAAATTAACTAATTATTATTATTAATACCAAATCAAAACTAGGGTTATAGTGGCCTAATTCTAAACCGATACTTGGTATTGACAAAATTCTCGACAACGATTATCCTATAAGGTGGGTCGATACTTCGCTAAATATATGATTTTACAGAATCTCGCCTGATTTTGCCACTCAACAGAAGAAATAGACATTCCAAATTTTCCTTTGCCGCTAGTCCACCGAAGTATGGACCCACCCAATAGACTAATCCTTGTCTAGGAAATCGTGTACTCCAAAGGTAAACTCCGTTAAAACCATTTCATGGCTGAGTAAATGTCATTTAGCATTTGAGCTAAACGTGAGAGTGATTAGACTGAACGTGCAAAATATGATCGGGCTGACACGGACGTGAGTGTTCAAAGTTTAAAAACTCTTGTTTTCTACTTGACGCGACGCAGAGTAAAAGTGAGACTGAAGATCCAAATTCAAGAGAAGATGCGCTCAAGGCACTCACAAATTCCCATGCCTTTATTAGTTAGAATTCAACGATAGGAGAGTGACTACGTACGTATTTAGTTGTCATTCACATTCAGACAGTAGCAGTTACGGTGGAGCACTCCAGTCCAGTAAATTCGTCAATTAGCCAGATAATCCTGCTATCATTTACGCGGTCCGATTGTTAACAACAGTGAAAGCTGAAATTTCTGTTCGTAATAGAAATAGTCAATTAATTTCGACTTCTCAAAATTTTAAGCCCCCGAATTTAAATAAATAGATATGTGTTTCATTCGGCCTTTGGCCATGTCAATTTACTGTTGGTGTCGGTAACCCTGCCCTCGTACCCCGTCATACGACGTCATAAAAAGAAATGACATTGTTTGTGCTACTGGAAGAACGCCCGTGACCGTGAAGCATTTAAATGGATACGCGCTTTGTTACATTCTTTTTTCATCATCGCGTCTGTTTGGAAGTGCAATCCCACATATTCGTATTCGGCTTACGAGGAACAATTTTAAATATTATCCCGGGTTTCTAATTCGTCATTTACGGTATTGGTTTTGTTCTAGTTATATTCGTAAAACTAGTTTAATAGTCTCTGATCTTTTCTCACTGCGCAAATCAAAACACGTGACTGGCACGGGTTCGAATCCTCCTGGCCGCACAATTTTTTCTCCAATGTTTTTAGTAATAATAACGCTCTTGGTCAAGCTGGACTAGTAATCCAACTTAATTTTAGCAAAATATTTTGTTTAAAGAATTTTTAATGTAAAAAAAAATTGTTTCATTCAAATGCAAATCAGCATAGAAAATCCGTTCAAAAATTGCACCCAAAAGGTCACGTTTCCAAAGATAAAAGACCAGAGTCTATAATGTGTAATTTATTTAATTTGTTCTGAATTCTAGGGTCAATTCTAATATGAAGCGAAGTGGTAAGGTGAAAATATAACGAAACATTGGACAGACAGGAAAATGCATTCCGGAAAGTACCCAAGTGATTTTTTATAATTCTGTGTAATCGTGACTTAAACGAGAACCCTTGAAGTGAAAGTGGACGTCAAGTGAAGATGAGTATGAAATGTCTTATTTTTCTGTCAAAATATGAAGAATCTCAACTAATTCGTTTCAAGTAAAGAAAGAAGGAAATAAATCTTGAGCTTATCATTCCTTCAAGCTTGTTAATAAATTCGATGCAATGAACATAGTGTACAAGAAATGTCAAAACCACATGGAGAAGATGAAGTGTATTTATTCTTGGTCAGACTTCAGACTTGAGTGTGTAAATCATGAGTATGAGTGTTAAACTCAAGATTGTGTCAATTTAAAGACTTTGGTGGTCCTCTTCTGATTGCCAACGGCCCGGCCGGCATTCAAATGTCATTATCATTGGTGGGATTGCAGGGTGGAATGAATGTCTTGTCCGGATGGTTTCTACCGATTCTGTACGGAGCACTCGGTGCTCTTCCTTCAATCTTAATTATTTTTGCGGATTTGGATAGGACGAAAGATTTACTCAAGACAAAACACAAACTCAAAAAGGGGAATAGAGGCAATGTCTACGATTTCGTCATTGGTAAGCACAAATAATTATTATTTTTTTAGTTGTAATTAATTGCTAAATTACAATTACAGTCAAAGGAAACCGCATACACCTTATGCAAAAATGTACGCCGTTGGAAATCTTTGGATTTTTTATAGGTTGCACTCCTTGTGATTCGGAACAACTTTTGTGAAGGTCCTGCCACGAATAGTGTAACCGTTTGTCCGCTAGAAATAATCTGTTGAGCATGTGCCATGGAGTAGCGAATTTTACTTCAACTTTCACTCGACACCATCGCACATGCCCAACAGTGTATTTCTAGCGGCCAAACGGTTAGAATTTTGGAGGTAGGACCAGAGAAGTTGATCAGAATCACAAGGACAACGTGACTACAACATACAAATCCAAAGATTTCCAACGGCGTACATTTCTTATCCATAAGGTGCATGCAGTATCCATTAATAATAAATCAGAGTCACAACAGCGTAGTAGTACAGAGTTCCAATCTGCTACCTGTTGGGATGGGGTTCGATTCTCGTTCATCTCACCCCGACTTTTCTTATACTGTGAGGTTTTTACCTTGAATTTACAGCGGTTTAGCCCACACACGCTTTCCTAAATCAGTAAAATGCCTTAATGTGGTAGGAAAGTCAGTAAGTCAGACACGGTGATAATTCCCAATGCTGGTTGCTGGTTAAAAAGATATTGGGTGTAGTGTGGTAATAGCGCAAGTGCAGTAATGCATTCGTCGAAATGAGGTGAATTTTGAACCTGCATATCAGAGTTGGAGACTTTTCCTTCATAGAAATGGACGATAAGCCTCTGATTTTATGATAATTTGTTCATAAAGCAGAGATATGATTTTGTTTTGCTGTTTCCAACTGTACGTATGGACTGATTTCACTAATTCCTACTACCATAAGGTGATTCTTAAACGAAATGAATGAGCATAATTTTTTATAGCAAATGTAACGGTGAAATTAATGTAATGTACGATAATGAGTTTTGTTGAATATGAAAAAATATTTGCATGTGAATGTGAACGCATAAATGTAAACTTCATTGCATGCCATTGTGTTGTGCGGTGCCGGCCGGTAAAAAAATGATGAGTCAATTCAGTTAAAAGGATATTTGGGTTTTTGTTATTTTTATTCTTGTTAAGATTTCGCTTTTGTTCATTTATTTGAATAATAAGTGGAACAAGAAGGACCGTGATGTTTACTGAGGTATGCAAAGTAGCTTCACATTTCTTGACTATCATGCACGATGAGAATTTGAGTGAACTTTTTAATCAAGAATCGTGATTGGATGTATCTGGCTCTAACGCTGACTCAGGATTATGTCCCTTTCTTGGATTAATCTTCAAAATCTCATGAGAATTCAAAGACCAGCAGCATTTGCCTTCGTTTTCAATAATTACTGCCCACTCACAGAACTAGTCCACCGGAAACACGTATATTTTGAGTTCACGGTCAAAACACATCTGAATTCTTTAAAAGTGTTGGTGTTATTAATTTTTTTTGGCTTTGGCCGGATTTTTGGACATAAAATTTACCAGTGCAATTATTTTGGTCGATGGGGCCACTAGAGTAACTTTTTTAGAGAAGAGTGACCTCGTTGATATCAATTCAGGCCTAAGAGCAAGAAATTCTGCTGATAACGCGCTAATTTAAGCTGACGGGATTTAAATTACTATGTATAAAAGTTTCTTCAGATTTAATGCCACTTGGATCTTGGGACACCTGGAAGATTATAGTACAGAATTATTATACTGAAAAACATTAAAATTTTAATAAACTTTTTGTCAAGGAGCTCATATTTTTCCTTAGATTAGAGAAAGTTATATTAACTTTGACAGTCAGAATTATTACCAGAAGTAAGCAGGACATCCGGATGAAATATTAGATGAACGCTTAATAATAACGCGTAATGTATACATGGTGGTTCATAACCATTCGGCCAACATTGCAAGTTTATTTTTGGAAGTTGTCAGACCAAGCCAGTTTACACTTCTTACAAAATTTGTCGAAATTATTCCTGACGACCATTAAAAATTCAGCAAATATATCCGAATAGGAAAATCTTGTGTTTCTGTTTTAAAATTCCTACATTTCATGCCATGCGTACGATAGATGATTATAATTCGAAATAAAAACTCTGTACAGTACAATATAAACATTCTCACTCCCTCAGGTGCCGTAGCGATGGGAGGTCATAATATGTTGAACCACCCTGTACAATAAAACTTGCTAATCGCTTCCTGACATCCCAATTAGTTTGTAATGTCTTGCTACACATGTAAATACAAATACGTGTTAATGAAATTTCTTTAACCCGTAAAAATCCTCTTAAGTTTAAGGAAAGGAGTGAATAGGACAGCAAGCAACGTGTAATGTTTGCATAACTAATTGACGCACTGGTGGATGCGGAAAGTGCGTGTCTAGACGTACATACATAGTACATGGTCCCAGATGTGCTCGTGACCGTTTAGTTTCTCAATAACCAATGGTAGTCGATGTAATCCACTTTGTGACGTCATAGGAACCCCTTGACGCTTTTATGACGTCACAACGTGTAGACATTTAGGGGCAGCACCTTCCCGGACTGTCAGGAACATATTTGTCACCCTGTGTACATAATCAATCAAAAGAAACGACCATGTGTTGACATCCTACAGGAGTTCCTCTAAATACAAACGTGGTTTAATAATGACCCAAAACAATTTTTAATGACCATAAATTTCACTTTCCTTGAATATTAAAAGAATACAATGTTTTGTTTTTATGTTTTTCAAGTGGGCGCAGGTTCAGCCGGATGCGTAGTGGCCAACCGGTTATCCTTACATTTCAATGTGGGTACTTTGTTCTAGGATTTTCTATCTTTTTACTTCTTGAGTCATTAATAAATTTATGGATTGACAGGTTTTACTACTAGAAAGAGGGGGTGACGCAAATCCTTTAAGTTTAGTTCCGGGACTCGCGACACTTTTACTCAACTATCCACAAACGGACTATATGTGTAAGTCATATACCTTACCGGTTTTGGGCGGAAGTTGCCGTAATTCTTGAATTCCTTAGAAAATTACATTATAAAAGCGCTTTATTAATTGTTTTTAAATCTGCAGATAGAACTGTGCCACAAACGTCTTCATGTCTCTCTCTGAACAGACAGGTAAAAATTTATGTACTTGTTAGAATCTAAATAAAAATACTTTCGAATGTCCCACCTAATCTGGTGAGGTGTGAATCAAAATGATAAGTTAGCAAGTGAACGACGTTACTTCCCTTTCAGATTGTTTATTTACATTTTCAATTAGACCCTTAAATCATGAATACGAAATTAATAGGTCATAAAATATGTACTGTATTTAGGAAAGTTCTTGGTCCAGAGGAATGGGGTTGGGAGGATCTAGTAATTTGAACCTCATGGTGTACCTCAGAGGACATCCCAGAGACTATGATAATTGGGCCAATGTGACGGGTGACCCGAGGTGGAGTTACCAAAATGTTCTTCCTTATTTCAAAAAGTCAGAGGATTACTGTTTTGAATGCGAGACAAATCTAAGGGACAACATTCAACGTAAGTTGGCCGGATTTTAAATAAGTTGTGTTCATTGATCTCCAGAACAACTTTTGTGAAGATAATTCCCCAAAAAGTTGAAACGTTTGGTTACTAGAAATACATGGGTCAAATGCACTTTGTGATGTCATGGATGCGTCACGAATTCATACGACGACACGAAATTTCATTTATTTCTACCGGCCAAACGGTATGACTTTTTGGGGTATAACCTTCACAAATGTAGTTCTGGGCTTCAATAGATACAACGTATCAAAATCCCGCCAAATTGAACTAGCATCCTTTAACCTTAACCCGTAAGGAGTATGCGGCGACCATTGCATTGCGTTAATAAAAGGTCAATAATAACCTTTGACTTGACCTCAGCTCAATTTCATCGACAAGGAGGATATTTGTCTGTGGGAAAACCGCCATACCGTCCTCTGGTTGAAGAATTCGTTCAAGGTGCAGAGTGGAATGGAATTCCTCGGGTTGATCTCAATGCGCCGTACGTGGAAGGTACAGTTATTCATCAAATTATTTGGCTAAAATTAAGTTGTCAGTTGGATCTGGCTGATTATTTGTCATGTTGTATCCGTCGACCTTCCGAACAACATATGTGAAGGTTCTAACCCGGAAAGTCAAACAATTTGGCTTATAGAAATACACCCCCAAATGTACATACATGGGCGTCTTTGACGTATACATGACGATACAATGTGTAAATGGCCCATGTCTGTTTTTCTAGCAGCTAAATAGACTTTTCTGGGCATGACCTTCACAAAAGTTGTTGAAGATGGCTATGGCGACAACATATCAAAAATGCAGCCAAATCCAACCACGTACTTATTGGGCAAGGATCCTTTCCCTGCAAAATTGGTTGGGAATCCATACCCGACAGATAATTAATTGTTGATGGAGTCATGAGTGGATGACTGTAGTTGATGAATGAGTTTTGATGACTCATGAGATAGTGAATGTGAGTACGTCGGGTTGACTAATTGTACAGGATTCTCAATTTGTCAATGAAATGTGATCTTAGGTGCGGCAGGAATCACGTACACACAAAGGAGGGGTAAACGATGGAGTACATACAAAGCATTCATTGAGCCGATTCTCTATCGCCATACTCTCACCATTCACAAATTTGCAAGAGCTTATAAGGTGAGTCAAATTATAAGTCAATAAATATTGGTACAAAATCTATTAGTTTGTTTACAAACAACTCTGTCATCGTCAGAAGTGCGGTACTTTTGAAAAAAAGCAATTAGGGAAGGCGGCAATGTTCCATTTCGGTTTCTTCAGGTCGTGGGTTCAATTCTCGGTCGGCCCACTTCCCAACTTTTCACTTTTTCATGTTTTATTCCCATTGCAATGAAATTTTGATATTTGATCAAATTCTAATTAAATAAATCTAATTATAGATACTTTTTCGAGGTAACCACAATGAGGCTTACGGCGTCGAGTACACACATCATGGGAAAAGAAAAGTTGCATTCGCGACCAAAGAAATTATTTTGAGCGCAGGTTCAATCGACTCTGCCAAATTGTTGATGCTTTCCGGAATTGGGCCTTACGATCATCTCAGCAGTCTTGGGGTAAGCCATAGGGTGAGGTAGGCTAATTTTAGCCACCATGGAGACAATGTGCTAATTACGGCCACCTCTTAACTACGTGGGCATGGCAACCAAGAAGCATGCGCACAAATGGCGGTGGGAGTTATTGGCACACTTTTTGAGTTCATGGAGGAATTAACCCATAACTACAAGTGTGCTAATTCCAGCCTATCTTAATGCACGTGACTTCTCCAACGGACGTGTGAAGCGGAGACGGTGTGCTAATTTCAGCCGGGGAAAGGAATTTTTTTCCCCCCGATACCCCACGTGATAAATGGTCGTAATTGGCACACTTTCCCACGGTGGTTGTAATTAGCGCGTATCACCCTACATGCAATTGATACGGTAAGGTAGCCTAACACGCCCCATTTTGGTGCGAGTGTACCAATTTTCCTAATCCGCCATTTTTTGTTCTCAGATCAACGTCCGTGTGAATGCTCCGGTTGGGAAAAACCTTCAAGATCATATTGGAACCTTCCCAGGGCCGTTCATAATAAATCAGCCCAAATCGTTCATTCTGGAACGTGACGCTGGGCCATTGGAGGTCGCAAGATTTGTAGCTAATGGGAGTGGGACTTTGACAGGTAACACTCACTGATAAATCAATATGACATTTTATGTTAATTACTGAAATAATTACAAATATTAGTGACGGGGATTGACGGAGTCGCATTTTTTGCATCACCGTTGGCTCAACAAAGGGGTGAAGGGAATTGGCCGGATACTCAATGGATGTTTTTGGGTCTAGGGAATCATAATACTCTTGACCGTGACTTTTCACACGCTTTTAATGTCCGCTATGATGTTCTCAACAAATTTCTGACACCAATTAAGGGAAAAGATGCATTTCAGATCACTGTCATGTTGAGTCGACCAAAGGTCAGGGGTGAAATGTTCCTTAAGTCAAATGACTACCGAGATGACCCTATTCTTGACCCCAGATATTTTGAAGATATGAATGATGAAGATATTCAGGTTATGGTTGAAGGTAAGGGAAATCGACACAATTTGACAACTTTCCTGCTAGGTAAGCTCATGCATGCCAAAACGTAAAAAGTTTAGGACGGTTTTGCAAAATTTGAGTCCCCAGTAAGTAATAACAAACCAGTCAGGAAGAATGAGCTTACCTAGTAAGACAACGTTGTCAAGTATTTTTTAATCCAACCTTTTGTAAATTTTTTAGGTGTAAAACGAGCTGTTTACATGTCTGAGAATGCACCGAGCTTTAAACGTCTTGGAAGTCGTCTAAGTCCAGTACCCTTTCCACCATGTGCAAGGCTTCCCTTCAGAAGTGACTCTTACTGGGAATGTTTTACACGGTAAGATTTTATACATTGTAGTAAATGACATCCTGAACAAGTTTTGTGAAGGTTCTACCCCGAAAAGTCTAACAGTCTATCGGCTTCCAGACATTGTGACTTCATATATCGTCACAGATTCATATTACCTCACAAAGCGCATTTGACTCATGTATGTGTTTCGAGCGGGCGGGCCAAACGGTTAGACTTGTCAGGGTAGAACCTCCACAAAAGTTGTTCAGTAATTACATAGGTACACTGTCAATCATCAATTTTTTCTCAACTAGACACTACTCGGTCTCTATTTACCATTACTCGGGTACGACAGCCATGGGACCCAGACATTCGCCGCATTCTGTCGTCGACTCGGAATTAAGAGTCATTGGAACAAAGGTAAGCTTGTAGGTGTAAAATTCACGATATCGGATTTAAAAAATGTCTTTGAATCACTGTATGTTGATTTTATCAGAGACTGCGTGTGATTGATGCGGGAATCATGCCTTTTGTGGTCACAGTCAACACAAATGGGCCAACCATTATGATTGGTGAAAGAGGAGCCGATTTTGTGCTAGAAACTTGGAAACATTACATCAGAAACTATCATAACCGAAATTATTATAATCACAAAAAATGACGTGTTATATTCCACTCACAGTGAAACCTCATTTAAGCGACCACCTTCGGGCTTCGGGGTATCATTTTGCAGTTGAAGTTAAACAAAGTTCCTGTTATAGACATTTATACCTCATCATGTTCAAACTCGAGCTTTATCAGCTCATCGAATTCTTGGCTCTCGCGCCTGCGTTTGTAGACGCTTCTCTGGATGAGTTACTCTATAGGCCCAATCGACCCCGACATTAAACCTAGATCTCAGTTGACCAATTACCAATAGGTTAACCAGGAATTGAACCCGGGACCTTAAGGGAAGACACTGCAGACTGCAGTCGACCCACGTATCCGAAAACCTACATAAACGACGAAGTGTCAGCGTCGAAGGAACGCCCAGCTTTACAAGGAATATGGAAGTGGGTCGCCTAATATTTGAACCTGGGTCCTGAGATGCTATTATCGGCATATCTCTTTAACACTCAACCGTGCGGCCGTGTATTCTTCCGGGGAACAAGGCTTTATTTTTATAAGAATCTTGCAAATTATAAATACCCTTCAAATTGATGTACGTTCTGGTAATGAATACTCGGTGGAAAAAACGCCACGTGTCTTACATTTACTTACTAAAATATTTACTACGTATATATTTTAGGAAATATAGAATGACTGCCTATTTTTGAATTATTTCAAAATGAGAGAGTGCATTAAAAAGATGCGACAAAGCATGATCATTTCATCCTGTATGTATTACTTGTATTCTATTCTGGGTTGTGTAAAAAGACACTTTCATCTCATCTTGACTAAATGAGATTTACTAACAAAAATTTAGTCGACATTTAATCATAACACTAAAAGACAAAATGGTAAAAAACAAATATTATGTCTAAAATTTTGTTTGTTGTCTGTTTGAGTGCCATTCGTCTCCTTTCTTTGGAATGTTTTATTAATTTCTGTACTGTCACCCGAAGGTCATACTTATTTTTAGAATTTTAGCAGGTTGACATACGAAATGAGTACTAAGCAAGAATTGCATCGATTGTATGTACAATCGGCCAGAAGACCAGAAACTGACTGTTGGAATTTCTTATTGCCAGTGTGATTTATTTGGGCTGATTTTGGAATTTTAGCATTATAAAAACAAATTAACCCATTATTTGACACAATTGGGAAACTCTTCGTGAGAATATCTGGCCCATCCGGATGAATAACGTAGTTTGATGATGCCAATAGGATTAAAGCAAGGAAAAAGAGTAGAGGAACTACGACTTTACCAAATGAATTATATTTCATTCTGACCAGAATTTGAACACAACGATAATCCTGATTTCATTTAGAGTTTTTGTTTTCCGGAAACCCTCTAGATTCAGATTCAGGTGGGTATTGTTCTGTAAAACATACATTGAAATTTTATCGTTAATGTTCCTCATGACGTGCGTGATGGTTCATTGTCTCACACTTCCAGCCGTTCAGTGTTCTCACCTGCATCACTCTCATCGTCATTTTCTCTCTTTTAATTTTACAGGGGTGCGCACTTGTTAAAGGACAGTGTACTAATGCCTATATCTCGCGCACTTTGAGTCAGAAGATTTTGAAAAAAATATGACCGTATCCTTGGACAAGTTGGGGTAGGTGATAATTTTTTCAGATTTTTTGCGTTCAACC
>JAQFYE010000675.1:0-31363 GCA_034694305.1 Protaphorura glebata | reverse complement strand
TTAATTTACTATTTCCAAATACGCAGAGATTTAATATTGGCCAATAAAGAATGGTGATTTTGGTTTTATATCTCGAAATATTATTTTCTAGTTTTACTCATCAAACACCAATGATCATGCAACAGTATTACGCTGCTTAGACTTCCAAATTACCAGTCAAAATTAACCACGCATCATTATAGTCTTTTGTGAATAAAATACAAATTGTGTAGACAAACTCTTCACGCTACTTCTATTCCAGTTTTCGCTTATTTTGACGAATTTTAGGCCTCATCTTCAGACACAAAATAAACAATCAAATTTAAAATACCGGTTTGGAGAAAGTCCACTTTTTTTTTATTAATGTGTGGATTTTCTTTAATTGATCACTATGAATTCTAAAGTAAGTCGGTTAGAAAATGCACATAATCTCGACTTCGTGCATTCCTTTCAACTACGGAACACGGAGGGATTCCTAGTCCAATTGCCATAAAAAGTAGAGATGTTTGTCCATGTCTTACGACTAATGGCAATTAATATTCATTTTAATTAGCTCGCTAGATTCTAGATAAAACTGACGGAAAACGTGAAACCTCCTTTGCAAAATGCCAAACCGGAGATTTTTAAAAAGGAGTCTAAGATATGATGCCTTACGACTAAGTTATTTACGTGTTTCTCATCAAGATCTCATTAGATTGTAGATAAAATTCTGTGGAATATGTATATCCCACTTTTTCATCCGCAAGACCGCAACCGAACCGAAGCAAGTGTGAAAATAGTAAGTAATATGGAGTGGAAATGTTTGAACCACCCTGTGCAACTCTATGTTCTATGAACCACCCTGTACAATTATATGTGCGCACGACTGCTGCGTTAAAATTTCCAAACGAAAACAACAGCAGAAAATACGTAAGGATTCAGTTCGCGTCCTAAAGAAAAGGGAGAAGGTTCTGGTGTGTGTTGTGGGTCACTTTCTGTTCAGTCTTTTAATTATTTTTTGTCAACACTGAAAAGACTGCGGAGTGCTGAATTATTTTTAAAGGTCAAGTTTTTATCAGTGCCATCAACATGGCCTGCTTTTCAAGGCCAGATCAGGTCAACCAACTGCTGGTGCCTCAAGGACAGATTCTTCAGAATGGGAATGGTGCACACGAGAAAGCCGTGGATGAACTTCTATTCGATCTGGGAAATCTTCCTACTCCTGATTTGACCCCTGAAGAAGAATTTTTACCTTCAGCAGAGAAAGAACTTCGAATCATGGTCAAGAAATGCGTTGCATTGGGAGCATTTGGAATACTGGATTTGCCAAACGTCTTGTCACTCATCCAACCTGACCTTGATGGCTATGAGGAAGAAGGTAATTCGTGGTTTTTTTAATAAGTTCATTTTTATTTGCTGAATTTGATTTGGGTAAATGGTTACCAAGCTCATTCCGGTTTTCAGAGAGTTTGCGTTTTTAACGTTTGGCGTCATTTTGAACTGTCATATACCGTATTCATTTCGAAGTATTGTTGCAGTTAAACCTAACCTGTCCCAAGAAGAGTGATCTGGTTCGGTCGACAAAAGTGTGGTCATATTGAACAGTTGGTCGCTCGGATCTTCAGCAAATTCCCAGGTCTCAGGTCATAGGTGACAGGTCATCGCTAACGCAGTCGCTAAGGCAGAGAGGGACAGGTTTCGCTGTATTACTAAAATATGCTATTAAATTTGGTTTAGAATTGTACAACTGTCATGTTTCGTTGCCGTGATGGTTGAGGAAGACTCAGCCGATATCCGATAACCCCGGCTTAAGAGAAAGGAATTAAAACGGAGTCTTCTTTACTTTTATTTATAAATAGGTGAAGTTCTTTTTCAACATGGCGATGGTCCAGAATTATTTCATTTGATGTGGTTCAAGAACTCTGACAAAGGTTACCTTCTAAACCGTTGGTTGACCGACAACATAAAAAGTTTTGACCGTGTCACTGGTTTGGAGGCTTCCATTGGACGTATGGTAAGTCAGGAGGATTATACCATCTGAATAATTTTCTTGGAAGTAAGAAGAAACTCGATAGACAAGAATGATTGACGACGGAATTCCATTTAGGTTGCTGCATATTACGCTGGAGATGGTTATTGGTATCGTGCAGTCGTGCTGGATGATTATGATGAAAAACATGTTCGAGTTGTCTTCATCGACTACGGAAATGGTGATATTGTGCCTTTGCCTTAGTAAGTAAACCCGAACTTATTACTATAAAGTGACAGACCTTTTCTGTCTAGTACTAGTGGTAGAGCGTGGAAAATCTGAAATTGACAGATAGAAATAACAGGGATATCAATACATGGTATGCTATTGTACTTTTGTCCTCAATCGTTATCAGTAAGATTGGCGATTAGTGCCTGCCTGATGCATGAAATCTCCTGAATAACTTTGTCTTAGATCGGTGGTGGGAGGGTCGAAAAAGAGACTTCATTCAAATGTGCTTTTGCATACGTCAAACGAAGGATAACTCTGGGATATATTATCCATACCAAATACCATACCAACCAACCTAAATCATCACCGACGTAATTTAGATTTAGATTTTAGATGACCTTCGTAAGACTGTCAGCGATTCATCAACGGAAGGAAAGAAAATAGTTATGATACAAATTTTTAGTTTCAGTTTAGGTTTTTCATTTGTAAAAAAGCTCTCTACAGTACATACGTGCATAGTATAGCATAATTTCTCTATGACAATGATAATAGAGCATCATGCAACTTTTTCCTCAGAACACAGAACAAATGAATTGTCTACATTACATTTTAGTGAGGTAATTCAAGTAGTCTTTTGTTGTATCCTTTGTTAGCATATTCTGTGACAATTCAATTCTTATACAATTAATATGAATTCTAAATTTTTTAGATAAGATGAAGAAATAATTGTAGATGTAAAAAGCTAACATTCCATACGTTCAAGGTTTAAGCCGCCTCAGTAATAAGCGTGCATAAATAAGTACATAAACGTTTTGGGACACACACATAAGTTTATCAAACGGTGGCCGTGAAGTCGTGATCAGTTTAACGCAGAGAACACGCACGAGCGCTTAGCTTATTAAGAGAAGCGCGCATGTATTTCTCTAGATTTGACGTTACCATAATTTTGAAATAGATATTCTGTCGGTGACTCTTTTTTAACTATAATCTCAGTCACTTAATATTGGCTTAGAAATTCATATCCTAACTGCAATTTATTTGTATAATTTATGCAGCATGAGAGAATTACCGAAAGAACTGACTAGAATTCCACCGCTTTCATTTGCGGCTACCCTGGTGGACTTGAACCCATTCGATGCAGCGGCCTCATCCAAACTGGACAGAAATATAAGGCGGAAGTTTATTTATATGGTGAATGAAGGAGGTGCTCTTAAGGCTCGCTTGAAACATTATAATAAAGACAAACATGTTTGGGAGGTATTTCTCTGGCGTGGTCCTGAACCGTTTGTCGAGATAAATGAGATGGTTCGAGAATTGATTTTCAAGAAACACAATACTCCATTGATGAAACCATGTGAAGTTTCCAAGTTGGATTTGAATAAATTGGTACGTGATCGTATGTACAATGAAATCACCAATTATGAATATAGAACGACTCTCACCTGACATTTCTTATGATATTAGCCGTTCAGGGCACCCGAGAAAGTTCAACTCGATTGAGGTGAGCATTCAAAAACACTATTACCCACACTATGTGGGCAATAGTGTTTTTTAATCTATTCGGTGCTCCGGACTATCTTTTGAGGGTAACAATAATTGTTCGGGTGAGAGCGGTCGGATTACGTTAATCATGGTAACACGATCGCCTAAGCGTACAATCAAATTTTTGTAGCCCGAATGACTGGAACAGGTCGTACAGTTTCCTTCCTTTTTGTTTTCTAATATTATATTTTATACTAGGAAGAAATCCAGGCCGTTCGGGTAGCTATCCCTACCAGTACCTGTAGGAAACGAATTTAAGTATTAACCCGAAAAAACAATCAATGTTGCTATGCTAAGCAACCCAATTATGTCAACTTTCCTGCCTTTCCAGTCGCTTCCGTAATCATTTATTGACATTTCTAAGTCGTATTTTCACGGTTGCTGAGAAACTCCTGGATATCAACGAGTCCATCCATACTTTTTGAAAAGAGCAGCATTTCCAATCCTAATTCTACCACTCATAAAATGTACATATAACTCGGGAAACTTCATTTTTAAATGTATATCTCACTTTTCCACGAAAAGAAACATTTCCAAGCGTTCATAAAACTTAATGTACGCCTCACTTTAAAAAAAAAACAGTTTTCCAAGCTTCTTCGTATAATACATATATGTATCTCACTTCTAGAAAAACAAACAATTTGCAAGGCTTCATAAATTGCATATCTCACTTTTTCAAAATACCATAAAAATTACCGGGCACCATGTAAAAACTATAATCTTTGAAACACACTGCGGTAAAGTCCTTTTTCTTTCCTCGTAGTACCGACGAGTAGAGATTTTCCATAGGTAATCCCAATTTTTTAGAAAATAATTATAAAACACCCTGTGACTGACGGCATCACCTCTACGGCTCGCCAACCAATCCCCAGTCAGAATTACAGTTTTCAGTTCTGGCATCGACAACATCCCAACCATAACGTACAGCTATAAATTTGTTAGTGTCATCATCCCCTTTCCAGTCATCCAACTCGAGAATTGAAATCCTATGCTCTCTGGGTCCAAATCAAAGTCATTTTTCCTCTCAAAAATTGCTGCCAACCTCAAATTTTGAGAGAAAAAGACAGTTCAAAAAATGTTCCCTAGACGCATTACTGGTCCTCCCATGTCAAAATTATTTTTCTGGCATTATCGGTATTAGGTTTTTGCTGGACTGGACTGTGTCACAAACAAACTGATAAATATCATCTCAACGTTATTAAATACCTGATTTATTTGGTATTCGATAGATCCATTTAACCCATGAGGTCAGCATTCGAGAATATCGCGAAGTATCTTTCAAAGGCCTTCGGAATTACAGAGTGACGCACGTCGACAATCCAACGAATTTCTCCGTGGAGATGATCTCGATGGAAGAAGCGTCTGATAAATTCCTTCCGGAAGCACCTTGGCAAGAATTCATGCAATGTTTTTACAATGATCCGGCCAATGCTCACAAATACAGGCTGGTAAGGTTTAATATTGGAGGGTATCTAAAAAGTTTCGGAATTATCAGTTTACTTACTCCCTGTTTATAGTATGGCATACAAGTTTTCTGAATTATTTCTTCATTAATTTTGCCGTTTTTGTAGCGCACATCTCGAGTGTTTGTGAATCGGTGTTACGTTTGGAAAAACCCAGAGAAAAATATTTGGCGAAGAGTTCGTGTAATGAGAGTTTGGCTTGAGGTCCGACGGTGCGAGATTTATGCTGTGGATGTTGGCTATTTTAGAAGCATAAATTTCGATGACATTTATGAAATCTGTGTCCAATTCTCAACTCCCTCGGCCCTATCTTGCAACGCGTTTTTAGTGGACATTTGTCCTCCTGGAGATTGTTCAGCTTGGCCTGAAGGCTCCACTAAAGGTCAGTTACTTTGGAGTTAAAGTTCATTTTTTATTTCTTCCTTTGAAAACTTGGAAATCACACGTACAAAACGGGATAGTTGTCTATCAATCATTTTCTCTTACAGGATTCTCGGACCTTGTCAAGCGAAAGATCTTTCAAGGAGTTGTAATTTCACGAGAGACTGTAGACCACGGGTTTGCAGATAGCACAAGCACAACTGTAAGACTGGGACTTGTTCTAATTGAGAAACGAAATCAGACTTCACATACACTTAACTCTCAATTGTGTAAACTCGGATTGGCAGACTGTGATGGACTTGCGTAAGTCAATACATCTGAATTTCGTTAAACAATTCATTTACTAAAGCATTTTAAAATTTTGGAATCGTGGAGAGGGCTTTATTTCTGTTCATTCTTTTCAATTCTTAGTAGTGGTCGACCAGATCTGAGCAGCGAAATGACAAGTTCGGCGCATTTCGATGCTGAGGAATTCCAAGAGTACCTCACGGAAAATGGGCAAGACCCTGACTCAATGATTCCCATTAATCTCGCTGTTCCATCGGTATTAACGGGAGTCTTTCCTGGAGAATCGACGAACGAGGGAGTAATGTGGACAAGACGTCCGGGATCCTACGGTGCCAGGCTTTCTGGAGTAGATCGTGTTTGTGGTAAGTTCTACACATAAATGTTGATCGGTTTTAATTTTGTGGATTATATGAATTTCAACCATACTTAGGTTTAATTTCTATCTCTTTTGCCAGAGGACATGGAGCGTTTACCAACCGCTATTCGAACACGTTTAGGGATATGCCATATTCTCCGCGTCACTTCACCTGGTTGTTTCTACGTACAACTCACAGAAAGTGTTCCAGAGCTAACGCAGATGATGGGGAATATTCGTGCACAAGTTGAAGACATGGCGCCATTGCAATTGAGCGAAATCGTGGACGGATCGTTTATAGCAGTTAACATGATTGATGACCACGATGAATCTAACTGGCATCGTGCCATTGTCAAACAACATCTTACCAAGATCAAAATGATCAAGGTAAGTAAATTAACAAACTAACCATAATCTCTAAATTCGAGAAGTCCTTCATGAAGTAGTAACATGAATTTTCCAATTTTCCAATTATTCGTAGCGAACATTATGCAATAAATTTTGAGTCACTCAATTCTTGTTTAAGGACAAATAATTTTACCTCAGCATTGTTGTCAAAAATGCAAGTAAAATTGCTTATATTCCATCAACAGGTGATTCTGATTGACTATGGAGCGGAAGCACGGACACGGAAAGAATATGTACGTAAACTACCAGAATTTTTCAAAACGATTCCAAGTTTCTGTCATAGAGTTCATTTGAACGCCAAGGGAGTAACCCCACACAACGGTTTGAAATGGACACAACTTGCAAAGGACGTATTTCGCAGATATGTGAACACTTGGGAACGACAAGAGCCTGTCTATTATGTTTGGTATCCAAAAAAATCATCTAAACTGCAACTGGAAGAATTTGATCAAGACGTTCAATTCAATCCGGAAACCGAGGAATGGGAACTAGGAGATAAGCATTCCGTTCCGTCTGAAAAATACGTCACCGACATGAAAGATCATGTCATGCTTAAGAATCTATTCTGTAGTCTAGGAGTCGACGTTGCTTACGAGATTTTCACTTCAGCAAATGAAGAGTACAAATTTGCAAATATTTGGGATATTCTTAAAGAGAAAGGATTTGCTGACCATTTTGAAGAACGACCTGACGATTTCCTCGATACGAAAGTATTTTCTGATTGCGAGTTTGAAGTGGACGACGAAGATGCCGGTCGCTGGGAGAGTCACCCTGAAGCTAACTAAGATATGATAAGGTGACTTAATTTATCACAATTAGCTGTTTTGATTTATATTTTACGAATTTGATTAACTCTGTTAAAGTGGATTAGAAATAGGTATTTTGACGACGGATAATTGTAGTTGTATTGACATGTTGAAGATTTAATGCCGGGCCTGAGCTATCTCGTCCAAAGTCGATTCCGAGTACGGATGGAGTTTACAGACGGTGTCACTCTGCGATTTCGTGTACTCAACACAAGAGTGACGTACCGACTACGTCACTCCTATGTCTGTACTCTGAATCCATTTTGTAGGATGAATTATTCTTTATTAACGTTTGAACTAGTAACTCTGTAAATGTGGATTAGAAATTCATTTTCATGTCGGAACTTTAGTTGTATTGACACGTTGACCTTAGAGAAATTTGTGTTGAATGTGTGTTCAAAATGTTGAGCCACCTCGAACGAACGATATAATAAATAAATTAGATTAGATCTATCCGTCAAAAAATGTAATGCACTTGCTTCTGTATGATTCTTTGAGGCTGTCATTGTCGCCAATTCTGACGTTAAGTGACACCTGTGCTTTATTTAATTACATTGAGATTTAGTATTAACAGGTAAGTAGGGAATCATTATACACATAAAGATCCGCACAGCTCACACGGAACACCGCGCGGGCTCGCGAGCGTAGGACAACGTAAGTGTTCGTTGTAACTGCGACTGGGTCACAATTTGGTACAACAAGTGTGTGGGAGGGCAATTATTGGCAATAGGGTGCCATCATCTTCATGCATGGTTAAGTTGTTCTTATGAGTCTATTGCGTCTCATACCATATTTGTTTATTTTATTTTTTTATATTCCACCGAACCATTCCCATTGAAGCTGCTAGTGTCTCCAGAAGATTGTGACACTGAGTGGTCATTCATGATCACGACGGCAGTGTCGCCGTGAAGTTTTGTCCGTTTCGAAGTCGGCGGCCCACCGTCCGTCTCATCACACTCATTTGCATTTGCAATAAAATTCACAACATTTTGAACACTTTGATTGCTAGTACTATTTGAATATGAAGAATGACTTCCATCAATCTCTCCATTAACACACGTCCGTTCGGAATTCTCAACTTGGGGAATAGGAGAGTTCACAGGGTCATTATTCGTAGTGTGGCTCATAATCGGGGTCACCGTATTGATGTCGGGGGTCAATATTTTTTGCCCAACCCCGACCCCATCGTACACGGTCCGACACTGAGCACACAAGTCAGAAATTTTAATTTGGACCAATCCCGCGGCTGGAATTTCGCTAATACAATTATTTCTACTGTTAGCTTTGATGTCTGAAGCTATAGAATCACTTGTACTGCTTCCAGTGCCTTCATTTCCTAATCCAGCCGCAGTGCTGGAGTTGGATTTACGAAGTTCTTGTTGTAAAAACAAGATTGTACTTTGCATCCCTTCTACATCTTCATCCAATTCTTGCACTAGCTCATCCAGTTCTGAAAAGTGTAGAAAAAAATCTTATCGTTAGTGATTTTCTAATTTAGTGAAATTAACACGGACAAGTTAGAAAATAGTCATGGTTGAGATATAACTGATGTACTGATAACCAAGAACCGTTTGCAAAGCTGAGAAAGAATTGTTCCTTTTCCTGCTAACCCGTTCAAAAATTTAAAAAGAACTGTTTAATAACATTTTGATCTGATTCGTCAATTCTCATTGAACTTCACTCATGTTGGCTGTATACTGTGCTGAAAGGCAACCTTAGTTGTTACGGCGGCGGTCTTATTAAGATATTTTCTTCTAGTATTTTTCATATTTTTTAGATTGTATGAACTTTGGAATCATCTAGGCCAAAAGAATAGTGGCCAACAGCGTCAGAAATAAAACCGGGACCTTAAATTCCATTTTTAAACAGCATCAAAAATTTAATACAATGTGTGGCGGTACTAGTTGTATTCAAATATTAAAGCATGCGGAAATGACATACCAGATTGAGATTTTTTCATTTCAACTGTAAGGGATTTTTGAAGAGCCAAGTCACTTTCTAATTTGGCAAGCCGTCCACTTGAAACCATTTTCCCCAATTCCTCATTCTCTTGGTAAAGCATGCGACATTTGGCCATTAGACGCTTTCCAGTATTGCTGAAAACCAGAAAAAAATATTCGTTATCTCTGACTTCAAATGCCAAGACTGCTCATCACTTTTGTTTTGCGTCCAAAACGACTCTTACGATTTATTCAACACTTGGCCCAGAACCGCCAAACCAAAAATAAATAGGACAACTTTAAATCAAGATGAGTAAAAACTAAGTGTTTAAAAATAAAAACAAATTAAAATAAAGAACAAACTGAATTAATAAATTTTTCCAAATTGGTTTAGTTTATTTTACAAAACAAAATAAATTGAATATTTTCTTTAAAAATGTGGCTTTACTTCGTAAAGTGATTTCTTATTTTTTTAGTTTATATTTTCCCGTAGCATCGCCATTCGTGTGCAGTACGCTTAGAATCCATTCCGATTTAAATACATACGTCTACTTATAAAATCTTTATAGTAGGTTTTGTTTAATTGTTCTCCTTTGAAACTAATTCGTAACACCTCGTATTGTTCGATTTATCGAGCTACAACAACCAAATCTCGCCGTAAAAATGCAACCTGTCTAAAGCTTTGGTTAAGTAGACAAAATTAACGATCCAAATGATAATCAAACAATAACACAACACCTTCATATAACATTTTATAACTAGGCAGAAGTATTTAAAGTAGAAAGGATTCTAAGCGTACGGCAGCGCAGGCGAATGGCGGTGCTATCACATAATCAAGCCACCAGTAGGGAAAATATAAAGTGAAAAAAATAGTAAATCACTTTACGTTGTTTGTCACTCACTTTGTTTTGTAAAATAAACTAAACTAATTTAGAAAAATTCATTAATTCATTTTGTTTTTGATTTTAATTGATTTATATTTTTCAATACTTTTACTTTTACTTAGCTTTGTTTAATTTTGTCTTATTTTTGGTTTGGCGATTCTGGGCCACCGTACAACACTTCCAAATTTAGAGTCATTCAAGTTAATTTGCATGATAAAAGTTTTTATAAAAGATTATAGTGATAGATTTTCGCTTTGAGGTGAAATTCGTTTCAACTCTCAGAATTATTTTATCTTGTTGATGTGATTTTATGTGCTGAAAATATTAAAGTCATATAAATCTTGGATTAAACGTTCACATTCGTGAGCAGGACACTCGGAATTGCTAATTCTGAGTAATTAAAATCTAATCAGATTAACAAAATCAAAATAAAAATCACAAAAATGAACCGTAGGGATATTTGAGTAATTTAACCTGTCAGGTGTGAACTTCCAGGCATTAAGGTCACTCTGTGTGTCTTCGAGTTTCTTTTTGGTTTCATCAAGCTCCGTTTTCATCTTTTGAATTATGAAATTGACAGCCGGGTCCAAAAGGGTTGATCGAAGTGCCCCAGACGTGGGGACCATGGATGCCTTGAGTTCATTGAGTTGAGCAGCGTAATCTTGCATTTCTTGCTCTTTGGCTGTGAGCCTCATCACTAAAACATTCTCTCGTCTTGACGCCTCCAATTGTTGGATGCGAATTTTCTCCTCAGACTCTTTCAATTGATTTACTTCCTCTGTAAAAGTAATGAAATATTGGTATATTTTTTAGTGCAAGGTGGAGAGTAATTCCGTACTGCATTGGAAATTTCCATGCAAGTATTTTATAACTTTGGAATTTTAATATTAACGTGCGTGATGCTGAAATCTTCTACATAAATAATGCTAAGTTTTGCGAAAATCAAAGCAATAGAGGTGCGTCGACATCACCAATGAACGAAAATTAATACCGAACAACTGGTACAATTTTATATTTGTACTGCCCAAATATTACACTACTGGAAACGATACTACTGTACCTAGCAAGGGTTGGTCGACACTAAAGTGGATATGAGGTGTTGGATTTTGACTATACTAGTGGCGAAATATCTGGGGCCATTATCGGAATAGCATCGAATATCGTGTATGCAAATTCAAATACTGAGGAATTTGACAATAAACTCAATTCAAAACAGGCCGCGCATCCAAATATTTAGTTTTTTAAGGTCAAGGATACACTTTACACTTTAAACATTCGTCCGATCAGACACCCAACAAACTTCATTTTAAAAATTATGTACTCTCCGAAAAAGGTAAATTGTGGAAAAATCTCTGTCTGTAAATGACCGCGTTGGAACGAGCGTGCAAATCGTAGATATTTCGACAAGTTATCATTTTTAGTAGTAGGACAATATGACATTCGATTCGTCTTGAAGAATTTCGAAAGTTTGGACGGTGTGGTGTGGTGAATGTCGGACAAATGCTTTAAGAAAAATGTTTCCCGGCCACTGTAAACCAAAGAAACATAATATTTGAATGTTTATGTTTTCACTGCAAACTTCTCCAATTAATGATCATGTTAATCAGTAGTGGAATAAAATTATTATGTCTCATACCTCGATGTTTCTGTTCGATAGACTCGATATAATTTTCCAATTGAGTGCAGAGTATGTGAAGGTCTTCTTTTGATGCATTTGCATAGCCATCACGAGATTGTTGTCCACCATGTGGAGCAAGTGCATTTGAATTTGTATTGATTTGACCTTTGACCCCTAACGTTGGCCCTGACCCCTCTCCAGTCGTCACCGTCTCCTCTTGGTCACGACAACTTGAGCTGATAGGAAATCTATCAGATCCATCAGTGCTTGAATTTTTATTTGATATTGTTGTGGCTGTCGGTGTTTTATTTGCATGATTTTGACGACTCGTGGTCGTCGTGTCTGTCGTTGTCGTATTACTCCAACCACCCCCACCTCCACATCCACTAAAATCCGATCTCGGCTCTGGCGTCACTGCCACTTTCGACCCTCCAGAATTCGTATTTGAACTTTGACCTGTTGTTGGCCAAGACCAATTATCCGTCCGTGCATTTCCATTTCCATTCCCGCCACCGCCTCCTGAGGTACTGCTGCTACAACTATTACTGTTTACACTAACTACAATATTATTACTGGATGATGATGGCGTATTATTATTGTGACCTTGACCATGACATGATGATGAAGAGGTCAAGTGGTCACTGGTAATCGTTGTCGAAGGTGGAGTTTGACCGCCTGAGGAATCATCCCGGATCTCAACTTTCACTCTGGCACTGGAGTCGTCACCACTCAATAATTCCGTCATTCCGGTGGTGGTGTGACCACTGAAAATTTTGACCTCAATTTTTGTCGACAATGGTCAAAGGTGAGTTGAGTCTTTTTTAATTTTATTTTAAGCCTTTTATTTTAAAATTCAAAAGGCCTCACAGAGCACAAACACAATCACTTTTTGAACGTTGAAATGCTCTGCCTCATTCTCCTGCCTGCACGTCCTGTGTTATTTTCTCCCTGATGGTGTTGCCTAGAATTTTTAGCAAAAGAACAACTTTAGCGCGTCGTTTAGTGCACACTCACATCATTCTCTTTCACCCAAGAGTACAACTAAATTCTAAGAATTTTCAGTTATAATTTCACACTACTATTTTCGGGTACATGGACATGGACATGGAGTGATATAGTGTCTATGTCGCATGAACCATGTTGCACGGCAAATCAGGCTACCACAGGTGTGGTGCGGTCATTAGTCTTTTAATAAATTCATAAATTAGTTTAATTCGCTTGTAAGACATAATGTAATCAAGCATTCGGCTATGGATTATGGATGGTGTTCGTAGTAAAATATAGCTCTAGTGGAAGAGCTTTAAAGTGAGCCTTACGGACTGCACTTTACACCATGTCTGGCTACAGGGTCGGAACCCCTCTCGAAAAAAGTGAACGGAAACATTTTCACCCTATGAACGTTCAGGATAGTATTTTACTTCTGCCAGGATAGTCGGATTGAGCTAATTATTTCATATTCGGATTTAGTTATATTTAAACCTGTAAGAGTAAGCTACAGATATTTAGATAGTAGAACGGTAATGAAAAAACTTTCAGGGATACGTCACTTTGGTATTGGTATTTGGTATGCTTGTTAAATGCCTTACATTCGAGACATAATAGAAGAAACCATCACTAGAAGCAAGAAAACAATTATTATGATGCGTCAAACTCGAAGTGTATAGTGAAAACGTTCGAATAGGGATTCTTTTTTGAAATCGCAGAAAAATGAGCAATTATCTATTCAAGTCGATATAAATTTAAGTATTTTCTAGGCTTTTGTTAAAGAGCAGGTATAGTGTTCCGGTCGAATGTGAAGTGTGACTGATCTGATGAACTGCAATCTGGATTTAGTTCTGTGACCTAATGTTATGACATCTTCTTCTTTGAAAACTTTTCTACAGTTGCCATAATATCACATAATAATTTATAGCAAACAGGCGTTTCGCTTGTAAAGTACATGGCTCGTCAATTTCTAAACGCACCCAAGTTCAGGGATCTCTTTCTCTCGATTCGAAAATGTAAAGTGGTTGCTTTAAAGAGTCTTTTTGACATTGGAGTTTTCATGCTACTTTGGACACGTACGTTCCATAGGTTAAATGGAATAGGAAACAACACTATCTCTACAAAAATACTCGGTGATATTTGAGCAGCATGCCCATAAGATCGTTAATCATCAGGAGCTTCTTATAGCAGGAGAATTTTACCCTGTCGAAATTTTTTTTTTAATCCTAACATTAAAAGAATTAAAAAATTATCATTTTCAACATTTTAGCCACAAAATGTGGACTGAATTCGGTTGTCCGATTTTGTGGGAGTCACGGTTAAGTTCCAAAGTAGCAAAAAGAACTGTTTGTTTGTTTGTTTGTTTGTTTCTTTATTAACGTCAGGGCACGTAAACGCACCTTCTAATAGAAGGTATGTTTACGTGCCCTGATTAACGTGATATTTCAACGCAGTCACACATACAAGTACGCTCATTGACTGTCTTATTATGAAAACACTTGAAAATAATTTCAAGGACGTTCAGGCTCAAAATGTTTTATTTTACCTAAAGATGCGACAATATGACGTCCACGTTTCTTCCATTTACATAAAGTGGGATAATCTAAAATTTTCATTCGACTGGTATCGGAGTTCATAGCATTTAACGTAGCCTGTGGGTAAGACCCTAAAGTGTAAGCAAACCACTTACTTCGTCTGTCTTTTCCGTTGTCAATGGACAACGAGATATCATAAAATCTGACTGATATGACTTTTATTACCTGTAACATATAGTGTATGATTATTATATTTACCTATGATTTTACGTAATAGTACAATTGGTACGAGCTCACATTCAAATGGTGGGAAAACTTCGTCGGAATTGAGAATTCGGAACTCACCGTTTTCTTGCCCCTCCTTTCACCAAAATATTTTGGTGTTTCATTCATGAATGACGCTCATAGAAAATGGGTTGAAGGCCGGTTTGGTGGATGTAGTCCTTTGCCTGCTTTCTTACGGCCCAACAGATCTTGTACTTGATTTCTAGTTCAGAAGCACAGAGATGGCCCAAAAATCACAATTTTCACTCTGAGGTATTTCCATTAAGTCTTGTGTGCTAAAGAATGAATATGACAAAATAAACAAGTAAAAAAATCGGAAAAATGATCCAATTTAACGGTGCATAGTCATAGCTAGGCCTGCACACGTATTGGAACGGGTATTACTTTTTCAAATATTGGACATTTTCCGGAATAGTTTTCGGCATAGCATCAGAGCTTAATGGACAAGAAATTCGACATGTATGACTATTCATTATTAATGCAAAATTTCATTCCTCACAATAGTATTTCAAGTAAAAATCACATATTACACCTGGACAAAAAGTTTTAACCGTATATATTAATTAGGTGATAAAGAAAGTGGTAACGCCCTACTAGCTCGCTACAATTTACTACATTTTGTAAGAATTTGTATAAATTGACTCTTGTTGCGAAATGCTTAATCAAGTAACCATCATTGTGAGGATTTGTTAGCTTTCCTTTCAACTTGGCCTGGAGAAGATGTTCCTCACAAATAGAAAAAATTCTCAAGTTTAAAAATAAAGAGTTTTTAAAGGCAACTACCTCCACCTCCACCACACTAATGATTCGTAGTCTTCAGACATAATTCGTATATAGACCTTAAATTGTTTCAATTGGCATGACTTTTGTGAATATATACGAGTTTTGCAACAGGGTAATGATGAACCAACAATATTCAGAAACGTAGACATCGTTAAGGAGTAAAACTTGAAACAATTTTATTTCACTACACTTTTTTCACTTTAAATGGAACTAAGTTCCGAGGTTTACTTTAAGACATGGTTGAAAGGCAATTAACATTATTTCAGATATTATTTCTTTTAGAATTCACATTTTCTTAAAAGTTTTGGTTTTATGCGGTTTAGCACAAAAATGTCTGTATACAGAGAAGTTATTTCCGGACAGGAAAAGGATTTTAGTCGGACAGTGACTGTTTTGTGATGAGAAAACAATTTCGAGATTCGAGGTTCTACTGAAATTGAAACTTGAAACGCTTTCGAAAACTATGGGATATATTTCTTGTACAATGTTCTCAATACATAAGGAAATATTGAGCATCTAAAAAGTTTCATACCTATAGGTATGTTGAATGCAATGGGTTCATCATTAATAAAAATACAAATAGACCCACTGTCTTATAATTAGTCGTAGGAATTTTAAAACGGGTATAACTTTTGTGAAACTTCCAACTCTAGAAAAAGAAATGTCTACTTATTTCAAAAATTAAGTTGCGGTGACTGCATTAATTGCTGAAATCAAGTTCTAACAAGCACACACAAAAGTTTTAACTAGAAACTCGAGATTGAGATTAACTATTCTGATAAATATCCGCCCGAAATTTCTTACAGCGGAAAACTGTGAAGATATATTTTATTATGACGACTGTGGATTAATTGAGGACTTCCGAAACACACGGACTGATTTTAGATGACATTCGTTGCACTTTAATATAGAAACTAACTGTCTGGGTGGGTTGTGTTGCGGATAATTTGTCGCGGTTTCAATACCGGGTTTGTTAGTTTATGAACTGCGTTGCGGTTTGTTTCGGCCACCGAATAAGTTTAGTTTCTAAGTAAGTGTCTGATAGTCTGGTATTGTGTGCAGTGTCTTCTTTTCGTTATACCTGTCATGAAATTCTACAATCCCATCGATGCTTAAGAGCACATATTTGCATGTACATGCAAACATATAGAAATAAGAAATCGAATTGTTTTAAATTTTTAAATAACCCAAGTAAAGTTTAGTAGTCGTTGGTCCAGGAGGTGTGTATTACTTTCAAGTAATACAACGTGTGCTACGCCCGCGTGGTACTTGTATATTTTGGTTATGGATTATTTTTTGTTCTGACAACATAAGATGGTTGCGCGCGTTCACTAAATGCCAGGTTTTAGATTGATTTAAAATTAATAATGCATATTGGAATAAATGTTCGACGAGAAGGTTTAAGAGTTTTCGCTAGCCGATGTATGTGCATGCTGGAGACATATTTTACATTCACGTGTGTTCAGAAGCTAAAGATTTGATTCCCCGGGAATACTGGTCTGGGACGTGTGGGTCCGTGCAAATAAATGTCACAAGGTCAAAAAATATAACAAATATGTATTCAAAATGTAGGTCAGGAGTTTGCACAATTCTTACTTTAGGACGACATAAATAGGAGTAGAAATAAATTGATTCATGTGTCCCGTGTGAATATTATATGGTTTTTACAACTCAAAGTAAACAGACAAAAGATATTCTCTAGCACATGTTTTATTTGTCAGTCTATATTTTTTGTAGTAGATTTTATTTTTAGACAAAAATATTCCAAAATTAGACGAGTTCATTAACTAGTACAGGAAAGTAGCACCAGATTCTATTAGCGTAGTGTAGGCGTGAATATGTATGACGAATACAGATAAGGTAATTAAATCGGAGGGAACGAATTGAGTTAACAATCCCAGTGGCAAAATAGTAATTTGTACTTCGTGTCGTTGAGTAATTACCACTATAATCGCACTCAAACAAGGGCATAGCTACTTCTATGCTGTCTTGTTCGCAAAACAAGAGAGTAAAATGGATTTTGAAAAGTTGTTATTACGGGAGTGTTAATTACAGGGTATGTCCGACAATGACAGCCCTCGTCCACTGTCCGTATTTTGCCGAATTTCTTAATACAACCTCAACAGCACCCTCAATACATGCCACTTCTATTTCTAATATTTATATTACAAGGTTCTAAACAAAATTAAAATAGCAGGGAAGCATTTCTATCTTACATTCAAAACTTTTGTATTGTATTTATGTCCATATCGAAGTACATACAGAATATAAAATTGCACTTTATCATGGAATGAGTTACTTGTCTTGTCTTGTTTTTTATGGTCGAACAAGAATGTAAAAATTCTAGCTGAATCAGAAAGTCTAGACTTGTAGTTTGCGTTCCGGAAGAAAATCATTTGTATTTTAAAACGGATAATTCTGTACTTGAAAGCCTTTGGCAGTCTCGCTCCCAAAACATTTTATATCAACACTCAGTTCCATTGTGTCTTCGTCGTTCTTTAGGAGTTTTAAATACTTGCGTTGAATAATAGTCCATTTTTGTGGTTCACTCTGATTCAAGATTTCACGGGGATTTGGGTCCTGTTCTAGAAATGTAAAAGAATTAAAATATTAGGTTATTTTTATTTTAGTAAAGAACTACAATGCAAATAGAACTTCAAACTTATCTAATAAAATTTCTCATAAAGAAACCACCATTGATGTAAAAATCTCATTGATGCAAATTTCGAGGTCATATCGATGTTATGACCACGATTATGACCCATACGTGTAATAAAGTTTTGTTCTGCTAGAAATGCTAACACTCTAACCTTCGAATATTTTGATGTAATCTTCACACAAGTTTTAATGTAATGAGGATTAGAAAATAATTTCATCTGTCAACAAAACCATCTTGAAATTAATAGGCCTGAACTTTTATGATCTGACATGAGTTTCATTTTACATCCGAAGGTGGTTCGTTGTAGGACCACATTTTCCATTTTCCGCTTAGCGTTTATCCCTCCTAAACTCAGCAGCTTATAAAAATTCCTTTCTTCACAAATGTCTTGAGATGTTCAAAAATAATCGAATCTGGAAGTGAATTGAAGTTGAAATCGTGATACGCGTATTTCACTGGGATTCTACATAGAATTTCTCAGCTTTCTGTAAGGGTTTTCAAGGAAATATTTTAATCTATATTCTGAAAGGGCCCACTATGTGCAAACCTGCGAAAAGTACAAAAGCATTCAACACAATGAGGTGTGGAAAATGCAGTTGTCTGTCTCTAATTTCAAAACAGAAAGTCGAGAGTTTGGTATACCAAAAGAACAATAAGTAGGCTCAGGTTACTGATCAAATTTGCAAAACGCTTTTCCAATTTCTACTGAGCGTACTCCCATTGAATAAATTTTGCCCAACATGTACTACAACAGGAAGTTTCATCGTGTAAATAAAATCGAGCGTGTCTTTGTTTGTCTATTTGATTTGTTTCAGAAAATCAATTACCACTACTACGGAGTATTATTCGTACGTAAAGCCGTATCAGCCTAGAAATTCGTAGTTCGTCAATTCAAAAAATTCAAATACATATATTACGTCTGCGATTAAAATTATTTTTCCATTCTCATTTAGAGCTACGGATTGCCAATTTTTGTAGCAACGGTTTCTCGAGTTACCTATACGAGAAAGTAGAACAAGCCTGTTTCAAGAATTCCTGAAATTAGCTGAAATATTATTTTCTGGAAAGAATGCCACCGAGTTGTGCGTCATCCTCAAGGCATTGTATCTGTGAATAGCTTCCGGTCATTAATTCTGAATTTTTCTTAATTTTTAAAAACTTCTCTCATACTCGTTTTTCAATATACATTTTTCTATTTACCTTCCGTAATAGCCACATCCTCAGGTTTTCCGACTATATGGAATTTCATATGGTAGAGAATTCTAAATTTCACTGGTGCGATCAGTTCCGCCCGTCCGTACAAATAGTCATCATCAGCGGATAAAGAAATTCTCCAAGTGTAATTACGTCCGAGACTTCCCCGGGACTCAAACGTTATTGTCATAGCCGCCCACGAATTTTCTTTTACTAAATCCGAAAGGTTGTGAATTTTCCATCGGATTGACGCTTTGCTTCTGAGGAGCTGTCGAAAATGTAATAGACCTGATATATTTGGTTATTAGTATATTATATTATTCAAGGAGTCTGGACAAATCAATCAAATTTTGTACACTACAAAATTGGATTGATTTGTCCGGTCTCCTTGATATTATTGTAGTGAGAATAAATACTGTTTACTAAAATGTCTTCCGATTACTCCATAATTCTAAACAATTATAGTAGTGTTATTAGTATATTATTTGCTACCCAGAAATAAAATATTGTCATTTATCGAAATTAAACGAAATTATATCCTGTACATTCACCTATATCAAGCGTGGCATTTAAGCACAAAATATACGAGTAAAAAGTTGTAGCTTCGTGTTAAAAATTTCATTTCATACAAGGTTTTCACATTGTTGTGTCTGATTTTTTATGTAATTGTAATTTGAAAAAAGGATTACAATTTTGTAAAATGAGTCGTCAAGCACGACCTAAAATTGAACAAATTGTGGCCGATAATCATATTGAAAATTTTATTTCTACAAAAATTAAATACTTAAGGTATCATTTTCTCATACTTTAATTTATTCTTTTTTTATACAATCCAAATTTCGTTATTTAGTTTCATTCTTTCTAAAATAGTTTTCAAAATATTTGGTAGTATAGTTCGGAAAGCATTGTATGTGTATACTAATTTTAGCATAACAATGGAACACCCTGTATTGTAGTAAATTTTTGCGTTGAACATCTTTTTAAGGCATGAGTCCCGCCAAGTGTATTTAATTTGCATTTCTATATTTCAGCAATAACGACAGTTTTTGGTGCTCAGGTTTTATTATTCGCGTTGACATCTACCGATTTTCTCAATATTTTTCAATAAATAAATGTATATTTTTTGACACTATGAATTGTTACTTACCGTGGATTCATAAGGTTCAACTTCCTGTTCTTGCTCCATTATTTTTAGTCGAGATAATTTCGCCCACTTTTGCAAACCAACTCAATATTTTTATAAAATTCAGTGAAGCTTCACTGTAATTAGGTCATAGTATGACACATTTGAGAATATTTTAAAAAGGTCTTGATTTTACGGTCACCAGCAACTAAAAATAATTTCGAGTGACAAAACGAGAATTTTCTTGTCCCGTTTTGTACTTTGGCTGCTCAAATCATTGATTGTGTCTATCTACTGTGTATACAACCAAGACACTCTGTTCTATGTGTCCAAATATATTTTACCCTTTTTAAGTGTCGTAAAAATGGGAGGGATGAATCCTAGAGTCATTGCTCCCAGTTTGGACTTTAAACAGAGTCTTAGCATGTATCTAACATGTTCGACTATTGTATCCTGAATTGTAAAATATCTGTAGAAGTTGTGGTGAATAACTTCAGCTTCATTGTCATTGTTATGTCTTATTCGACTCAAACTCCTTCATGGCAAAAGTGCAGTTTGGAATTCAGATGATGAATTGCGGATTTAGCAATGAGGCGTCTCAAACTGTTGTAGTAGACGTACTTCGCCAACATTTAGACCCCCTATTTCTGAGAAACATATCCATCTCCAATCAAATTTGAGCAAACAGAACACTGGATATATCAAAATCTTAAGGATTTAATCCTCATCACATTTCTGAAATTTCTGTCCTGAAACTGTAGTAAATTCACACTCTTCAACATCTTAGCCCGGCTTTCTTTCCTTCAGAGTTTAACGGCCGAATATTTCGGAAAACTAAAAAATGTATGCCCTAGCTTTCCTCTCATAACACCTTGTTTAACAACAAAATGGGTGGCTAGAAACTTTTGAAGGACCTTTGACATTAGAAATCTTTATGACGTGATATCTGATATAAAGAAATATGCTCTGTTATTATCAGTCATTCTATCCCAGACACCTTTGAGTAAAATGACACTCTGGTACAATTCCAGCTTATTTGCCTGGGAGAGAAAATTTGGAACAATTATATATGGTATGTTTTTTTAAACCAAATGTAGTATTTCACACATTTCAACATTATTTATTAGAAAAATCTAAAATTCATACCACTAAACCCCGCTGCGATTTGTAATCTGGAATGGTATATAAAATTGCTGGTTTATGGAAGTCTGACTGGGTAATCTCTGCAGTAATCTAGCAAATTTAACTAACAATCATTCGCATCCAGCTTCTTAATGGATTAGTCCTGAAGAAGGAAGCAAATTGCATCCGAAAGCTCGACTGATTAAAAGGAATTTTCTTTAAATGTCTGCCGATTATTCCACTAAAAGTAACAATAATTAATGGATTAGAAAAATTTCTTATATTCTTATTATTTCTTATAATTAATTTTAGTCGTTTTTAGGCCAAAACAAACACATCACTAGTGTTTCTCTCAATTGTATCACCCCTTCCCGAATAAAACTTATGCAGAAACCCCTGCACCCAATACACGAACATGATGTGCACGTCTCATAAAATCGTGCCTTGTTTCTAAATTTTTTGCACGATAACCATCCGTAAAAAGCGTAGTAATTTTGGAGTGGATGAATTCAGGAACGTACCAATACAATACGGCCATGGTATACCCCTTGAGACATTTGCTCATTAGCATGTTTTATAAACCTAATTACGCATGCATTGTTCTTACGATGTATGATGACTGTTTTTACTCTCGAAAATTGTATTCTTTTAATTTACCCGAGTTAAAATTAATTTTTTAGTCGCTGGATTCACTAAGTACGGATGCTTGCTAGTGAACAATGATGATTATGCATAATGTGACGAACTCATTAAGTAGTTCATGGTCACGGGTAAACTGAAGACAATTAAGAAACAAGTGTTAGACAAAAACTATGTTATTACTTTGGTTTAATTTTGCATTCACAATACATTCGACACGAAGGCGAAGTCAATTGCTTTGATTATATCATTTTTCCATGGATCTAGGTTAAGAGACCCGCAGGGTTTATTATTTATTCACGACTTTACACGCTATAAGGACCTTGGAAATAATTTTGGTAAAAAATTCACAAGACAGTTTTGTCAAATTCCATAAAATCAGGATGATTTTGAATTATAGAGATGACGTTTCCGCCTTCCATGTCCGCCTCGGCTACGCTGCCAAAAGTAGTAAGCTCAATGAAAAGTTCGAGGCAGTCTTCGGAAATGAGACCATTTGTGGGAGAGCAAAGTTGTTCCAAACTAAGAATTTTCCACATTTGAGGCTGACTCTGACTGGAAATTTCTCTGGGGAGTGCGACTGTAGGACTCAAGGGTAATTGTCCATTTCGACCGATCTTGACGTTCACTTTATAGGTTAGAATGCAGTTTTCCGGTGTGACGAGAGTCGTCCGAGTGAACAAATCCGTTCCATCAGACCATAATGAGATTTTCCATTTGAATGCCCCTGGACAAGTAGAATTCAATGGGGATGGTCGTCCGTCCAGACCAAAGGTATTTTTTACTGGAGTTTCAATTGAAAGACAAAGGCATGTCCAGATGTTCAAATGACGTACCTCAGACAAACTATGAATCTTCCATTGGATCATTTTCTTCAGTTGTACTGGCTGTTGATGAAAATATAAAATGACATCATTAATAGTGTTTTCTCCAGCTTAATCATTACTACTAATTCTGCATGCCACTACTATTTTAGAATATTACACCATTCTTGGATTTTTAAGGTTTAGTGATCGATGACGTCGGTTCTGACTTCATTCTTAGCATATGGCGTTTATAAGTTAATTTCGCACCATCAACATATTTAAATTCGTAAGCCAGATATTCATACAGAAGAGCTGAACGGAGGTCTTTAATTTGGATGAACCATTCCAAAAATTTGTTTGCAAAATTATTTTTCATGTGTTAAACGAAAAATACTAAACAAAAATCTGTCTCACTTTTTTTGTGCTGCGTGGTCAACTATCCCGCTAAGGTGAAGGGACGGATTTCATGTTTACTTATTAAATTTTATAAAGGAGCCACGTCGGTAATGAAATCGATTTGTTAACAACGAGTTATCTGTTCTGCAAAGTTTAAGTAAAATTATGAAGCTGAAATTTTTAAAAAGGACAGAATTATTTTTCAAATGATGCCAACAAATTATTGCGATATGACACACGAAGAATGTGGTCATGGTGTGTATTGTATTCCAGCTTTTGAAAAAATTTCCGCAAGCCATCGAGTGCGTAATTTTATTAGTACGTACCTTTGTCACCCATTTCTCCTTAGTCAGATTAGCTGCCATTTGATTTCGAATTGAACTCTATTAATACTGGAATATAAACTAAGTTGTGAAACTTCTGGTCCTTAAACTCGTAAATGAAATTGTTTTAACATTTATTCTGACTACACGACGACACGATGTTTGCAGTTTACATTTGTTGCAGAATTTGGTGACAAGGATTTCACCCACGGGTCCCAAAAAAAACTTGACAAATTAGAAAGACATCTGCTCTCGTCACAAGTCACAGCTTATTTGACTTGGAAGTATGAAGAAGGATTGTCCATTCATTAATCACATCTCAAGTACATGTTCAGTTAAAAATATAAATAGCATCAAAAATTATACATGTACAAACTGGCACCTGTCATTAATTTTGTCAAATAAACATGTCAGCCTTTCTGTATTTTAGGAGAAACGAATGGAGATTACAGAAACTGCATTTGGCTCACGGTAAAGACTATAAGCTATTCAGAAGTGAATGCAATCTGAAATTTCTTTTATTTCAAAAGTACTTCTAGTAGCTGAGGCTGAAGATTTTACACAAATTAGACCGCGTTTACATACGTTACGTAATACCATATTCGATAAATGTTGTATTTTCTCAAGACAACGAATGAAGATACCCAAACAAAATCTGGAATCACTAACCCAGATAATCGTCTACAAATCCAAGATTCCTAGACGACCAACTTTCTCACTAGGTTGGTCCATGCGATTGTTTACTAAAAAGAAAACTTGGTTTTTTTCGTTCGGTGCCCAAAAGCATTAGATCAGACGGGAATTTGGGCACCGAAAATAAGCTTGTTGATATGGAGAATTGAATTTTCAACAAATTTTCCAATCTTTTGAAATATCGACATCGCGCATGGACCAACCTTATGAGGAGTTTGTTTACGAATCTTGTACAAATCTATATAGTGTTTCCAAAATGGATGAAACCAATAAATTTTATCGACAGCGTCATCATATTCGATTCCGGTGTTTAAAAGATTCAAATGCTACAAAATTCTCAACTTATTTCAGGGGCTTTTTTTAGCTATTATATTATTTTAATCGTAAGGCAGGAGTCACGATACGTTCATTGTGTACAGACAGAGTCAAGAATTTGTATTTGGGATGCCATTGAAAGAGATGATCAAACCCGACTCAAACAATAATAGCCTGTCTAGACTCGTAGAAGTAACTATTGAAATTGAAACTACATGTCCACAATACGATAAAACCCAGCTCGACCGGAATTTTTGTGAAGATTCTTTACTGGAGCATGCTCTAAATATATTTGAATTGATTTTCAAATATGCCAAATACTTTTAATTTCGTATGGTTGTAACAACTTGATATATCAAGCATGAAGTCAAGACGTTACGTTATCTGAGAGAAAATCTTCGAAGGGATTTTTTATTCTATACATATACTATTTTAAAAGTATTATATTTTTCTCAGTTCAGTCGGTTGAGTATGAAATATTACTACCCATTCTCAATTCCTGTGTCAAAGAATCGAACAAAGGCGAGTCTTATTTTATTTCAAAGAAACTAATAGACAGAAAAACATTTCTTTGAAGGAAGATTTCGTCTCACAATTATGCGTTTCGATTCGTGTATTTCTCTGAACTTTGATATTTGTACCAGGATTTCTTTCAGTGGATATTATTGTGAATACACAACCACCATAGAATTTACAACTGAGTGTAGTACAGAATTTTAATAAATAGTGACGTTCTCAAGATTCTTTCACATTTCAAATCATTCATTCTTTCGAGCTCTAAACCTTCCCAGAAAGCAACATCATTTCAGAATTCCTGGTAAATATTTTTGATAGCTAGAACAAATTATCGTTGTCGTAAAAGCATGAAAAAGAATCTTATTTATGGACCACGCTCAGATGTGGTATTTTGTTATTTTCTTTCACTTGGAGAAAGTACCGTTCATAATGCAAAGAACCTTGCCGTTTACTTAGTGGGACACCCCGGCAAAGAACTCAAGCAAGTAAAGCTTGAAATCAAGACAAATATGGGTTTCTATTCACGAGGGAAGTCATGAGGTGTACATTTCAAGTATTCAAAGCTTATTTGTGTCACACGAAACTGTGAATGTTTGCAGATGTGCGTGTTAGCTCAGTGGAAGTAAGTTATTGATTTGTTAAAATTGTAGTAGGAGTGTTTAGCAGATTATAAATCTGGAAATCTGAGGAGAAAATATAGAAACAATTTATTTCTTTTATGTTCCTTGTTTTGAAATTGTTACTCTTAACATCCCTTGTTAACCTACACCGCATTGACATCCAAGAACTTTCTCCGCATTTCAGCACTTGTTCCTCTACTTTCTCTGTCCAATTGGATTCTTACCAAAGAGCGCAACGAACCAACATTTTCAGGATACAAAGTGTCCGAAAAATTAACACAATGAAACTAATCATCAGCCACTGTTATCCGAAAACAGCATCTGGTAAGAGAAAGATAAATTTTTGCGGGCCGAAATATTTTGTTCTTAAAAACAGCTCACACCGCGAAACCACAAGGGAACTATGATTGAACTGCTGATTTCTCTGGTGTGATTTTTGGGACTCCTCAGAACAAAGGTTACAAGAATGTTATATGAAGCCTAGAGCCTAACTCCCTGATGGCACTTGATTCTTGTTTTAGTATGAGAGTCAGGCGTGAAATGAGTAGAGCTTATTTCGGACGTGATGACACTTGGAAAATTCATAAAATGTAGGTCTGTATTGTTTGCCTAACTGAAAACACTACAATGCGAGTCCTTACGAAGGAAAGTAAAGGATAAAGAACCAAACTATTACAGATACTACTCACAGATTTTCGCCCTTTGTTTTGGTGAAAAGGGAAAGTTGAGCACTTGCTTTCTACAGACACCCACGTATTTGAGATGGAATAGTATGATTGAAGATCAAACAACAGAAATAATATTAAAATCCATGAGTGGACGTGTTTTTTAAAGTAACTGATGAAAGCTCTCAGAGACAAGTGTAATTTACAGTTCTGGATTAATAACATTCACATAGCTTCATTACAGTAAGCACTTTCAGCATACAGTCGAATTGCGAATTTTGTAAGGGAAAGAGTTGGAACTCTTAATGTTGAATTCCATTGGATATTCAAAACCTCTGTACTTCCGAGAATTTGTTTTGAGATTATTTGTGTTTTTCTTGACCTATGTACGTCATTAATGACATCAAACGTGCCATATCAGTCAGTATTAGCATGGGGCGGCAATTATATTGCTGCCCTAAGAGTTCGATTCTTCTGGCGGACATTGCTTAGGTCACTACTCTAACGAACATTTCTCCATTACAGTTTACTAATGCATTGTTACATAGGTGTCCTGCGGCCAAAATTTAATTCCTGGTTTAGGCGAATCCTGAGTGACTGCGAGTAAAATTAAGAAATTGATTGTACTATGTCGTCATACAAAAATATTAAATTACAAATCTTCTCAACCGTGACGTGGTTTTCTCAGAGGAATTTGTTTTCCAATAGTTGTTTGGACTTTGTACGAAAGTAGAAGAAAGTCCGAATTTTATCCGATTTCCGCTTCACTGCGTTTAGGGTAATAACCCTGTTTTCCTAGACGTTTCTACTTCCGCTGGATTCACAACACGGCATTTTTGTGGAAATGCTCCAAGCAAAATATGCTCTGTCCATTTGTACATCGTATCCCTCATCCGTGCAATGCAGTCTATGTATGGTGAATAGAATATTTAATAAATTGAATTTTGAATACCGGTGAATTGAATTTTGAATTTCTCTGGAAAAGGAATGTTGCCGAAATTCGCCTGAGGATTTGTGTGAACGCTATGCTCGAAGGAGTTATGAATTGGGATCTTATAGATCAAAGTTTTCAAAATCCAAAATCAATAGCTATCTAGTGCAATTTCGGAAGTCCTTTCTTCGTGTTTCTTCAAATTGTCTTCCATATTTTTTGGAGACAAGGGAACATGTCTTATGTATACAGTTTTTGGAATAATATTGCATGCATGCATACAGATCTTGTCTGTATATAATACCCGATGGAATGGATTTCGCACGCCTGGGGTTTCAGTTACTCCGAATAGAATCTCTCTGTTTGAAAATTCTGCTTAATTCAAATACATAAAATTATTTTCACAATGTCAAGAGTGTTAAGATATTGGTCTTTCAGTCGAGAATGGATTTGTGAATTCGGTTGCCCTACGCGGCCGGGGGCCAAATAGTTGTAAAAATAACCGGCTGCTGGTCTATATTTGAAGAATTGAAGAGGTCAAATTTTTAGTCAAATCAAAGGATGTATTTTCTCTTGTGAAATATTTGCTCGAAATAAGAATGTAAGAAATGAGTTTATTATTTTTTATTGTTGTACAACAATTACTCGCAACTTAATGACCCAAACGGTGAGAGAATATCACACAGCAGGAGGTATTCCCACTACATAATTTCAGGAAAGGCCGCTTTATAATAACAACACTGAATTCCAGTTAAGAGGACATATTTTTAGCCATGTCAGGAGAAACGTAATACTTCTTTCATAAAGTCTCATCCATTGCACTATTTTTGTGTTCTTTGTTAAAATGTTAAAGAATTTTTCGAGGGTGCTTCAACTCAGCTTTGCCAATTGTCAGCGGGGTTCATACGATGTTAAAGTTATGTCACAGACAGGGACTTGGCTTTTTGCCAACCTTAGAAGAGTGACGTTTTATAAGAAATATACAGGAAGGCTTAGTCGCAATAATCATCAAAAGAGAAACTTTATCCAGACGGAGTCCAGAAAGCTCTTTTCAGTAATCTTCCGGGCGGAACCGGGCTTTTTACTCCTGACTCTCAGCTTATAGAGCCAAATTGAGGGAAACAAAATCGGTGATAGCAACGACGACGACGTCCCGGGTATTGAACACAAAACCCAAAAGTCATTGAGGGAATTTGTGACGGAATGAAAAATGTAATCCATCCTTATGACGTACACAGTTTATTAGAAAAAAAGAGTCGGTGTCCCCGATGAAGACTTCCACTTTGAAAGGATTTTTATTTGAAAGTGATTTTTTTTAAACAATCATTTATCACGGTCGCTGATTGTTTCTGGTGAGGCTTACCTTGAACACAGATGGACACATCGATCAGTACTTCAAAACGGCGGAGTTTAAGCTGGTCCTTTATAGTAAAGTGGTGTACGCAGCCCTTACCACTTGGATTGGACAACGGTTTGATCACTTTTGGTCACAGAATGCAGAGCTTGCTTTTCCAACTTCTTTAGTGGTAATTGTCATACGCCAAATGGAATTCTAATCCATGTTTTACCTAACATACGAGATGTTTAACCGGGCGTTACTGGTGGATGTCGATTGGTGTACATTATGAAGTTCTGAGAACATCACACGACTGTGTGACACTTTAGGATTAATGTTGTCGCTAAAGAAAAGCTCCTTATCACAAGTTGCAAGGTGACTGATGAGAAGCCCTGGAAGACGCCGCAGCTGAGGTTGAATAGAATGGAATTCCACGAGACCAGACATTCTAGGTCATTATTTAGTCTGAACTGCAATAAAAACAAATCATTTCGAGGCGAAGGCCCTCTATAGTCTGACGGGCAATAACATTGCTTTGATTCTTGGAAACGAGAGTAATTTTTTCTAAATGAAAATAGGAAAACGGAAGAACGGATGAAACCCAGCGGGGTCTGGCATTCCCTTCCTCCATCCGGATTTGTGACAAGAAAAAATGCCGAAAGCACATTTTTCATTAAAGGTACTTCCAACGCCGGAATGGATCGTGTAAAACTCTACAACACGATTTCTTAACAGAAGCAAATTTTATCTTCTATTTTCGTATCTTTGGTTGGAATCTGTCTGTAGAGCAAGGTTTCTGCAAGAAGGTTACACGTAGATTGAACGGTTTATTTACGACAACAATTTTGAACATTAATATTTTACATATTAGGAAAATTTAGATAAATTCATCTTCTTTTCTTGAACATGATCCTTTTTCCTGTTTCATTTTCTGTTTTTAAGGGAAAATTTATCAAAATTTCTGCTAGGGTTGTAATTTGGCTGAATCGTTCTATGTTGTTTATTGTGCGACTATGAAGTGTCAGGAAAATCGGGAATACCGTTGTGATTGCAAGAATTGAAACCGTCGAACAGCTTATTAACTAATTATAACTTAGATTAGATGCCTGTATTGCAAGTCTTCATTCTATTCAATGAATGACAAGGACAGTGTAATGTGCAATCAGAACAAAATAGATCCGAAAATAATTTACACTCTGTTGGACTCAACTCTATCATTCATGCACGTATACAAAAGATTAATGGAATTACTAGGACTATTTCTGTACAATAATCAGACTCAATTAATTTGTTTGTATGATCTCAATTGGAACTCTTCTACTAGTGCACATTTTGTTGAGACACAAATTCTTGGTTTGCGAATCCCGAGATTCAAAAAATAATATGTAAATATAGTGCTCTTTATTCACAACCATGAGCTCGTGGAAAAATACAATGCAGTTTACACTTTAATCAGACTAGAGCAGAAAATCCAGAGAAAAGCGTTTGTTTGTTTTTATTCTCATTGTTCCATTCCATCCGAAACGCGTCATTGACGCTCAGACTTGTTGGTGAGGAAGTAATGACTTTCTCTGAGAGAAAGTCTGAATTTAAATTTAGCACCACTGCAATGCATTTATTTATGTACTCTCCATTTATTTCACGGGGAAGGAAATGACAATTCGTGTTGCTTTTTCTTTGGTCATCCTAATACTCTCGTCCATTCTGTCCATCATGGTCAAGATTGTTTTTTCAAGAACTTTCCATGTTCACCGAGGCAGAGCCCAGGAAATAATAGTTTTAAGTTACTTTCCCCAGAGGAAATACACGGGCTGGAAAAAGTTGTAAAGGAGTCTCTTCGGCGTGTCCACATTATTTACAGAGATACGGGCATCCCAAGGACTCTTTCAGAATGCCGACTATACTGGTCTTCTGAATGCTCGTGACGTCAGGCCATCCAATAAAAATAAAACTGAATGTAACCTGATTTTCAAATCTTTGCTTTTTCCTCGCCTACGCACACATTCCCACATTCTACCCTGAGTTTGCTCAAAAGCTAAGACAGGGTAAAGGGGTAAGGGAGTGATAAATGCCAAATGGTGTCTCCAAAAATTTGATTTGTTAAAATGACGTCTAGTCCGTCGAAATTGTACCGGGTCAAATCAAGTATTCCGTGGCTGCTCGCCATTCAAAACATGAGTTTATTTACAGGGATGTGCAAATTTATTTTTACACAAATAATATCTTTAAAAAATCAATTAAGATTGTGAGAATGAAGTGGAGAATTCATCTCGCAAAGGAAATAATTTGGTTTACCTTTGGCACCAAAACATCAAGAGAAGTTCTTTTTTGCTTTGAAACATTTCGGGCTACGCTGTGAACTGCAGTGGTCCAAAGCCCAGACATTGTTGAACGTTGGTTTCCACAAGATTCTCTACAACAAGTCAATCTCACTTCTTTGTAGACGCCATTTGGATTGTAGTAGGGGGAAGGTTATGAACCACTCTGTACAGAAGCACTGATAGTACCTACTAAATAACAAGAAGTTTCAACCGTTTGTTTTAAGTAAGGAGAGTCGGTAACTAGTAAACAACCGGAAATAGCATTTTTTTCTTG
>JAQFYE010000674.1:0-31371 GCA_034694305.1 Protaphorura glebata | reverse complement strand
AAACCGAATACCGAATATTCGGTATTCGGTATTATTCGGCCGAATATTCGGTCAACCGAATATTCGGTCCATCCCTAAATTTTGGATTAACAGACTGCACTATATCCATTGTAAATAATTTCACATTTGTTAGATGAAGTGGAAATACTTTTGACTTTCTACGCTGACTCTTATAAGAAGTGAATTGTGTGATTTACTGATCAAATTAATTTACTATGACGTCAATATATAGTACTATGCACGTGAGAATGCGCTAATATATTCTATACAATTTATACTATAATTTAAACAAAAACCGTTGTTTAGGCTCTTATTTAAAGGCTCACTTATGAATAGACACTCTCATCAACTGCAAATGACTAAGAAACCTTCAACGGAACTTTAAAAAAATTATGACTTCGTAGTAGGTATGCATGGCACGTACTTAAGCGTTCTCCAGAATAAATTAAATCACAATTTTCACTATCCAATTGAACGAATACATTTTTTTTAAATGTTAACAGTAAAGGTCCATAAGAAAATGGATGATTCTTACCCGGTTTAAGAAATGTTTTTTGTTGCTAGTTCTTAGTTCATTTCCTAAAGTACATTTAAACGGTGACTAACATTTAGAGCATGTGTATTAGTGTTACGCGATACCGCAAAATATTAAGTAAACTATAATTTTAGTGGAGATTTAATTTATTCTCGAGGCCACCAAAAATACTTCCTTTTCTGCGTGGGGGTAATTCTGTAAAGTTCGTTAATTCTGCTCTGGACCCTCCACCGGGGGTTCAACAGGTTCTGGAGCTCCACTTTCTTCACTCTCTTTCTCCTCGTTCACACAATCACAGGTATTTGATTTGAGAGATCTTTTCAAGTTGTCCAGATACTCTTGCTGAGATGCAGCCAAAACTTGTGCCAAAAGCCCGGCATCCTCCCACTGATTAAGCCCTAATGGAGTGAGAGAAAGCGAAATCATTAGTCCAGAAGGACAAGTCAGCATCAATAATTTCCAGAAGTCTAATAATATGAAGTCCTTCCTTACCAAACATTTCTGGGGGTAATTGATTAATGAATGAAGACGTTTCCAGAATTTGGAAGGCATGTTCTGAATTCCCGGAGGTTACCGGTACAGACGAAGGAACATGTATCGGTGAACAACCAGAGCTGGGGTTAATATTTTTGCTAGTCCCCGGAGTTGACGGAGGTGGAGAAAGCCTGGAAGGGGAATTACGATAGGAGCTGTCACTCCTAAACGGAGATCCAATAGGAGAAATATTTCCTCCATGAGTTCGCGGTCGAGGAGATCTAATTTCTGAAGTGGAAGACGAAGTGACCGTTGCAGAAGAGCTCGACGCAGTTGGAGATCTCTATAAATCACACAATATACATAATTGAATACTGACTGTAACTTACAGAAAACATAAGAGAACACCAGAGATACGGAATATTTCGAATTAAATCGTTCCTATTGTTCTAATAGGTGAAAAAAGCTGGGAAAATTGAATTTATAGGTCGATGTCTTTAACGGTACAACTGCAAATCATACGAGATTATATCGTATGATTTGCACGAGATGTATTCTACTACTCTCGTTTCTACTAATATACAAGATTTGGTATTAGTTGATACTTACAGCTGCCCTATTTCGCCGTTCATTGTCTTTCAACCATTGCAAATAACTTTCCTTTGCTACTTGCTCTTCAATTGCTTCGTTTGTAGCTTCCCAGTCCGTAACTCGAAGTTTGTCCTCGAGCATTGCCTTGAACAAACAATTAAATCATTAAATCGTATTATCATTTTACGACTTGAACATGCCCAACATATTTTCATTATATTCTCTTTCATGATTTCACTTGACTCAAAAGAGTAATTAATTCTGTTTTGTCAAGACCAAAGTCTCGGCTCGTTTTTAAGTAAAAGTAATATTAGAAATACGTCAAACCGTGCTGCCATTAATTTACAAAGTGTGACTTCTGTCTCTACGAGTAATAAAACTTTAATAACCTGTTCCAGATGAACTTTCTCGCTCTGTATGGTTGCTTCTTGAAGTATATTTTTATCAGCAAGTCCCGGATGATGTCCAGGAAGTCCCAATCCGACCCCAATGGTTGCCTGAAAAAAAATCAATATTATACAACCGATCGCGATCGTAGTAGTAGAAATTGCATCGTAATAATTGTTGTATTGTCTATATATTTTTCCATATTCGGAGTTGTCTGCAATTCTGCCTATGCACGAAATTATTACCTTGTATGGATCAACCAGACTGTTGTAATGCACACCTCGATGGTATGAAAGTCGAATTGGAGCATTGTCAGTTTGAGGGGTTCCATGGAAAGTATTTATTGGTTCTAAAAAATAAAATTGACATTAGGATTGATATCTTCAAAATTACTCACGTTCTTTAATTCAAACATGTCCAATTTTGAACAGGTACTTACCCGTTCTGTAACAGAAGACTTCAATTGTACGATTGTACATCTCGCTCATAGCTTGAATCTCAATATGATTCCCGTGCACATATTCGAGTCGTTTTCGATTCACATAATGACTGAAGTCCTCAGTTACATACTGAGAAAAGTAATCGCCATTTTTATCCTATATGAAAATAAATAGTCATAATTGCATAATCAACATGGTCAACCAAAGAAGAAAATACTCTGAATCTGAATCACTTACAATGTAATCCATACAATGTTTTCGAACTAGAGAATGCATATCTTGATCTCCATACACTTGATCAGCCACAGCACGAAATAGACAAGCTCCATCCTCCCCCATTTTCTTAATAATAAGTCCTTTCTTTCGAATTTTCTTCTCGAATCTTCTTTCTCGCTGTTAAAAGATAATAAAGTTTTGTTTGAAAAATTAGTACAGATCTCCAGCATTCTATACCAACAAAATAATACTAAATGTACCTCAAGCCATTCCTCTTCAGATGTCTGAGCCGCTGATTGGGGTTCGTATTCATCTTCCGAATTACAAGCGTTCACTTCCGCACTAGCATCTTCAGGCAAGTTACATAATATGTCCTCAGGTGGCTCAGAAACCGGAGAACTTCCACAGACTGCTGTGCTACTTCCACTTGCAGCAGGAACGACGGATTTTTCTCTTTCCACGCGACTATGCTTGTTTCGAGTTGACCTAAAACAACGATATAAATCACCTTCACTTCGAATTATCCATTTATGCAAAGAGGCAATCCGATGAAATATTGAACCACCCATATTATGCTTTGGAATCAACATGTTTCGACTTGATTGAACTTAAACCTTGGAGAGAAACCACTTTTCAAGAAGACTCAGATCATGCATAAGCTACTATTAATTTGGAAGTTTGGAACGCCTTGGCAACGAAATTCTGTCGACTTCTTTTCTGATTCCTCGAGATCACGATATACATTTAAACTTTGTGTAGGCTGTAGGTTGTAGGAAAATATGCGTTGGAAATTCAGACTGCCATTAGAATTCCAAGGCATCCCAAAGAAACCAAATGACAATTGGCATTGCCATTTGGTTTCTTTAGTAATACTTGATCTCGGTTTTAACTAAAAAATTCTTTCCTTCTGGTTTGATCAACGCTTCCTAGTAAATTGTTGGTGTCATACTAACTGCTTACCTCAACGGCGAAGCACGACGACGCCTTTTTCCATGTGTGTTTCCACTGTCAATGTGATCATACTCATCGTAAGAAGGTTGATTCGAACGAATGTCCTCTCTGGCAGTGCCCAATGTCAAACTATGACCCAGCGTATGAGTCAAAGTTTGGGAGTGTGACCACAGTGATAAAGTTGAAGGTGAGGATCGCTCAGGTGCAACATTCTCAACCTAAAAACAAAATGTTCACAATAATATTTTATTATATTCGAATCCGATTTTCACCAGTGAAATGAAATTAGATAAATTACTCGATTGAGAAAGAAAATTGCAATTCGTTCGTATATAATAACAAATTCATGGAGAAATCTAAATCTAATTCCACTAGAATGGCAAATGGGCTAAATATTAATGTAAAAATAAAAATTATTAACCACCGTAACCAGTAACCGTAAATAATAAAAATTTTAAAATGAGAATTTATTGGACTTACTGGCAGCTGAGAATGAGGAATAGAGAGCGTGTGTGAAATTGCATGGGCTCCACTGTGATCTCCAGTATCACCTTCAGTTTTCACTACGGTTCCTCCCTTCTTCTTTACAGAAGTTAAGATGGTCATTTCGTTGAATTTCTTTTTTGAATGTTTAGGTCAGGTCAAGCAAGCAAAGTGAGGCTGCAGCTGTACAGATCTTCCAGGGGAGGAATCTGATTCTTGAACTTTCTCGATACGAAAAAACAATTTTTGATTAGACGACGTGATTTTTGTTCAAAAGTTCCAAAATTTGTTTTGATATTTGTGTGTCCTCTACTTGTACTGCTGACTGCTGAGCTGGGTGTTAAATTTGGGGATAGGGGAATGATTTTGATGATGGAGGAGGAAAGTGACGAAGAGGACTAGTCAGAGTTGGCCAGAAACGATCCATCCATGGATTGCAAGTTGCAACTTCACAATACGAGTACGACTACGAGTACGAATGTTGTCATTTTGAGCCTTTCCCTACTTTGCCTGTCCTTTCGTCTTTCGTCCACCAAAAACTCCTTCCTAAGCACAAAAATTGTGTGTATGAGAGGAAATATACATAGCAACCAAATTTTACATGGTCAATTCCTTCTGGGCGTTTGGCTAAGGCTATGGAATGGGCAACATTTAATAGAACCTCAAGAATTTGCCTTTCAACTGAATATCCTTTCAAAGTACGGGAGTCAGTCCCCGAACTCAATTCTTCCCCTTTCAACATTACTCGAACGAGACCAAATAGACTCTATCGTAGCCACAGAGAACTGTAAGCAAAGCTGCGCCAAAATCATCAATTTCAAGCGTCAGAGGACTCCTTCGTCTTAACCCTTTCTCTTTGTCTTAACAAGAAATATTATCTAAAAAGTATTTTAGGAAAAATTAGTTTATGCTATTTTATCATAGTGGCAAGTAATAATTTGCATGCAACAGGAGATGTATCCCGGGTTTAACGACCCCGCTTATAACGGACTGGCGCATTACTTTGTTCAACTGTCCACTTCCTCTCAGGACACTTTTAATTGTCCCATTACTAAAATACTCAATTCTGCCAGTAAACAGATTAGCTGATACATTTCATTTCATTAAATTAAGATTAATTTAAATTTAGTTTCAGTTGGAATTGACGACACTCACTGATGAATCAATGTCACGTATTTTACGATTGTATTGTGTGAGCAATGGAGTTAATGACTTAAATAAATGTGTATCCAATCTTTTCGAAAGGAGTGCGAGTGACATACATATATTAGGTAATGAACTGCAAAAGCACGGTTTCATGTAAAACCACCCAAAGGTTTCAGGTCATTGGCACCGGTCCAACAAAATTTTAAAAATTGCACAAAATTATTGAAAAAAAGGTGGCATCAACGGATTTTTCGAAAAAAAATTATTTTGGGCATGTTTTTGTAGCAGAAACCCTAGTTTTTGGAGTGTTTTCATGCCGTTTTTTACTAAAACGCTCGTCAGCGCCGCTACACGAAACGGATTTTCAATCGGAATAGCTCCCTACATCCGCAATAAGATTCTCTACAAAATGCATATCTCACTTTTGGTCCGGCTACCCCAGATTGGGCTGCAGGGGGGGGTGGCAAAGGTTATGAGTGACCCTGTAGAATTATTTTTCAGCCTGTCCTCCTCCAGCCTCCTCCAACGCTCTGAAGCGACCTCCCCCATATCAGCAACACTCCGGTCACCCAACAGATCCGACCGCTTTCTTCTCCTGTGCAAGAAAACACGTCACAAATCATAATTCAACGACATGTCGTTCCAAAAGTGATGTTTCCGAGAAGAGTGGATGGGATAGGATAAAACCGTTTCCGTAATACAGAGATTCGATTCCTTTAAAATTCGCCACGGCCACGCCATGGCTCTAATTTCTACTCTGGCCCACTCTGGTCTCAGACGACATCATAACAAAATAAATCATAAGTCGCTTCAATATTAAGGGTTCTCTTTACATCGAATTTTTCCAACATCTAAATTTTGAACCCCAACCCGAAAATGTACTGGGAAGGGCGGATAGCGAAATGGAACGCGACGATAACGAAGGAAAATCACACATAAAGAAACGGAAAAGACTGCCCCACGAGTTGACGAGTTGGGGATGGAATTAGACAAAGTATTATTTAATAATAAAATCCACGCTCATATCGAAACATCACAAAACGAGGATAACACATTGCTGTACACCATTAAAAAGGGCATGGGACTACTTGAAGCAGTAGGTTCTCGTGGCCTTCCTCTTCAAAAGCCTTACGAATTTTTAAAATTAATCAAACCAACCAGCGTAGAGTCCGAACTTCCGTTCTCATCGACTGGTAATGTTTGCGCTAAAGTTCGATTAAGAATGAACGGCGAAACTTTAAATGAATTGTGCTTTTCACAATCTCATTTTCAGAAGGAAGAGGAAACATCTTTATGACGAATCGGTAAAACATTGTTTACGTTATGCTTAATTTTGTTGAAATGATTTAGCGGACTGAAAAATACTTTTTAACCCTCGCGTTAACATTATTGCAGGTGCGATGTACTGCGGATATGGAAATTTTTCTCATATGTTAAATGACCAGGGAAACTTTTAGTGGTACATGGTCCCATAGCCCTACCCTCTGAAATTCGGGCACAACCAGACGAGAAATATTTCTCTTATTTTGGATCGGCGCCTGATTAGGGATATTATAACAACTGGATAGTTTTTCCCAAGGAGACTGGACTGTTTAGCTAATTTATTTCTAAATAAATTAGCTATACAGTCCAGTCTTCTTGGTTTTTCCTATAAGGAAGGTTTTCTGTATGGAGATTTGTTTGCCTGTAACATGATCAAGACCTCATCATAATGTAACTGATGATTTCTAAACATCAAAATCGATATGACATGAGGACTACAATATGGACCGTAATGAGAATTTCTAATCCCCCTGGACAAATATGCACGCGAGCATGAGACCACTAGTAATTTTATGCGTGGTAACGTCATTTGCCAATGACTAGAGTTTTTTCTGCGCTTCCTCAATATTCACAGACTAGTACATTGTACCAGATATTTTTGAAACAATAACAACGGAGCTAATTGGTTGACTTTGAAGCTCAATTTCCTCCAGCATTCACGTTATCATGTTATTATTTCCCTCCATCATGAACTGAACATGACATGACACCCGATGTTATTTTACTAGTGCCGACAAAGCTAGTGCTAATATTATTCCTCAAGTACGTCGCACGGCGTGATACTTTGCCGGTGAACATATATTGGTAGATTTTCTGAAAACACATGATACTTTTATGTCTTGATGTGTGGCATGATATTTGACGGTGCATGATAATGTGAAACCACTGATGATGTCCAGTCAGGCCAGTTAGGACTCCGTTAGAAACCCATGCATGTTCTCAACGAATGCATTTTTTCGTCAGGTCTTTCTTCCTTTGAATCTGCGCATCGTCAGCATCTGCACTGCAGAATCATCATTGGAATTAATTACTAGAGATCCAGGAATAACTAGTCGAGCTATTGTTCTTTTTCTTCTGGTTGGCCATATTTTAGACATACGTCTGACTTCATGTTTTTAAATGCTTGGTTCAACAGAAAGTGGCGGTTTAGGCGTAAGTATATACTTAGAATAAGGACAGAGACGGTTACCAAATACAGTAATAGAGAGTACAAAATATTCGGAATATCACCTGGCCATTAATTTTGTAAACATACAAGCCTATTCGCCAATATCTGTAGTATGTGGATGTAGCGAACAGTACTGTTCTGGTTTCGGGTTTCGGCCAATGAGTGAATATGGATTATACAGAATTCGCCAATATTATGTCTTCGAACTACACACCGAAACTCCAGTTTTCAGTATTACATACAGTATCTCTAATCGAAGTTTACAGAAAATTCTGGCGAGGCGCGGCCTCTAAAAGTAGACCATAGTTAGTTTTTAGCTCGTCAATGCAATAGGGAGAGCCTAACAGTAATCGGAAAATTGAGATGGAGACCCAAAATTGTCATAAAATTCGGCAGCGCCTCAGCAATCAGAGAATGAGATAAAACGTGTGAAAAAAAATATTGCCGTGCCGCATACGTCCTGTCGGCATAAATAGATTTTAAAATTCCTTCACACTCTCTGACCCCAGTTTACCTCACAATTCAAACGCAGTTGCTAAGTAGTTCAAAAAAGAGGAAAATCTAAATCCATTTTGGAACACCCTGCATATTATAAAGCTATAAATGTATTAATACGGTAACATGGGAGATGAAGGTAGATGATGACGACGAGAGACAGATGAAGGAGAGAGAGTTCTATTTTTGTTGCATCATTTGGACGATATAAGTTATTATTATTAGGTAAGTAGCATGCAGAGCACACTAAAGTAGAGAATGATAACTTTAGGTCAAGGTTCATCACGGCCACCGCACCGCCGCCAGGACTGACGACCATACTGGAAAAGTTTTGTCAGCCGCCTGCTGCTACCTCCATGTCCATGTTGACTCCTTCATTCGCAAGGAAATCATTTTTCGTGTTAAACTCAGATCAGAATATGAAATTGTTGTTGGTTTCATCAATATGAAAACTAGAAAATCTGTAGTTCGAGAATGATCCAGGTGGATCCATCTAGACAAGCAAAAAATAAGAGACTCCTATTTTGTTTCACTACAAAGAAAAGGATATAATGAGAGGAAGGACGGTCGGGTGGACAAACAGAATCCTTGGGCCCTGGAGTTTAATGGTATACTATCTTCACAGTAACCCTTTCAATATAGATTTAATAGGATTTCGTTCGTATTGTCAAAAGGACGTTATTAAATTACTTAAATATTTTCAATACAATCCAAGCGAATTATTAGTTTCACCTTGGTATGGAATTCGTAATTAGGCAATTAGTGTTCCTGTAATAAGACAGTCAATTTGTTCACTTCTTGTTCTTGATTGCGAGAGATAACACTTGAAAGGAAAAAATCAAACAAGCACTTTTGTGAAGGTTTCTGTAGAATACGTATGCCTGTAAGAAAGTGTATCAGAAACTTCTAGCAGTCTAATATTTTATCCTCTGGCAAATCAGTAATTGTGGTCAGCCTCAAAATAGTTTTGGGCTAATTTTTACATGAAAAGTAGTCCCCTCGTGAGTTCGGATAAAATAAGGTATTGATGTGAATAGATAGTGGTAACCACATGTACACTGTAATCGTCCAGGTTGACATGGCATGGCCCAATAATTTTGTATATGTGATCCACCCAAACTCGTGTACTTGACATTTGTGTATTTCATGGGTTAATCATGTTGTAACAATTTAAAAAGAGTTCATTTTTATTACAGATTTGATTCGTTAGTTGTAGTTAGGGAGTAATTTTTTTTTCTATTTAGTTTTTTTACTACTACTAACTACTACTATGTCAACTTACTCAACCTAACCTACCCAAGGACCATCAATTCACTCATCTTGAGCAGTAGTATGCAAAATTATGCACCAGTAGTCGTAGTAGTAGTAGTTGTAACAGCAGTTTACCATTCAATTCTGAACTGTTAGATTATATCTCATGGTTATAGGAACAACAGAAAAGAGTTAAAGTTAATACACATTATTATGCATTATATACAAACTGTAGTATATACATTTTAACTCTTTGGCCAGTAAGTCGTATAAATACCTTCGTTAATCTCCCCAACGACGAGGACAGGAGGATGAAAATCCTCTAGTTCTGTTCTAAGGCTGTTTTTTTTCGTTCATTGCGTAATTTTAAATGTAATCGGAGTAAAGAGGGAAGAGGTTCCAAACTGAGTTCAATTCATTATTCATTCTGTAAGACTAGACTAAGGACACACAGACAAATTACGTCCTTGTGATTTTCTTTTTGGGAATTCGATACGAGGCAATAGGCAATTAGGTTTTTTCTTTAGTGCACCTTTAAAGCTCGTACCATTGGGATATTTGTTTGTTTATTATAAAATTCTATTTTAAGAAAAAAGTTCAAAATGGGTGAGCCAATGCAATTGTTAATACACTCCGCCAAACAAGTGGTACAAATCACGGCTGGACGTGAAAAGGTTTTGACCGGAGGACAACTCAAAAATATAATGGTTCTCAATGCAAAAGCTGAGGATGGACTCTCTATTGTTGTTGACAGGTCAGCACTGGATATTTAAATTCAATTTATAAAAAATCCAATCAAACGGAACAAAATTTTAGAATCAGGAATGCACGATTTGGGCGGGATACTTGAATTTCCTTGATATGGCTGGAAAATGTTTACCAGGCAGAGCGTTAGACCATGCTATTCTCCACGTGCGTGAGTGTGAGCATGTGGCCGACTTTTGCTACTTATGAGCATCCGAGTAATATTAGCGAATTACGAGCTGCGAATTTTAATTTTCTATAATGTTTGTATCACCCTGCTCTAGAAAACGCTTATTTATGTGTTCAAAATTTTTTAAATATTTTTTTTTCTTCGGCGTGTTAGAATTCGACAAAAATTATTGCTCTGTACCATTTTACTACCCTTAAAAACTGCTTACATTAAAAATATGGAGTTGCAATGGAGTATTTGTGAATGTGATGATTTTGATTTTAAATTTAGGATATTTACATTTGCCAGACGCCACTTCATTTGATGATCTGTTCCCATTTCTTTTCAACTTAGACCATTTTAACATAACTCGTAGGTGTTAGTGGGTTAAATTTGTTTTCTTATTGTTTATTAATAAAATTAATCTGTGTTCTGCTCAAGCTTTGTATTTAACAATATTTTGTTTTTGATTTTTTATTCTGAGAACTTAAAAAAGTTATTTTTTGAAAAATACCATTGAACGACCGTGAAAGATTCGTCCTGAGGTTCAAAATTATTTTTCATGATTAAATTTCATTTATTTTTGTCAAATTGCACATTTCCTCGTTTTATAGCATTACAATTTCTTTATTTCGCCATACTACCGCTACCGTAGCACGCTGTAGTTTTAATTTATGGAAATCAATGCCAGTCTCGGTAGCGTTACGTGACAATATTAATGTGACGGTTGCGGTTGTACTAAACATATATATTTTCAATTTGTATGCCTGGAACTTGGTAGTATTGTGATCTCCAGTTTGACCTTCCGAGTACTGTCCCATATTGTGCAGGGCGAAGCATAACCCTTGCCTCCTCTTTGACCCGAATAGATATTTCTGTCGGAAATTGATAATTAACTGATAATTCAAACATAGTTCAAGTGTTAATTGAATATAATGACCGTCAAATAAACTAATTCATAACCAACGTTGACCTTTCCAAGACTAGTCTACTCATTTTGACCCAGAATTGCACGTTTGCGATGTGAAATTATGCATGACCGTCTTTTTTCAAAATTTCTGAAAACTGATGCCCAAAATCATCAGAAGTCTTCCCTAGTTTACACTGAATTTACAAATAATAGTCTAGTCTCTAGGATAAAACTAGAAGAAATCCCAAGGTTACGTGCATATACGGTTTGCTCAGATATGCCCATTTCACGTTTTAAGAAATGATGGGCCACTCCTTTCTTTTTGGTAACTCTGAATGGCCGGGCCCGGTCGTTTTAGATTAATTATTGTGGACAATCCTGACCATGATTCTTCAGCGCAGGTACGGTCGTTTCCACGGAGGATTTTCTCTGGGAAATGTATTTCAATGAAGGTTGAAGTCATATAATATCCTAAACTCAAGGATATAACATGTAAACAAGAGCGGCGTTATTATTTTGCAGTGTGAACTACCTTCAATAATTGTAATTAGCACAGCAGTTAATTGTAGAACTTTTATCCATATCTCCAGTTTGTCATTCTATAGTTTGTCCAATTTTGACATAGAAAGTGCACAGAGTGCAGATGCTCTAAATTTCCAGTCCAGACATTGTATTAAAAAAATGAACGAGAGCGCTGAACGGTTTCAGTTACTTCAATTAAAATTAACGTACGATTTTTTGTTATCAGGAGTTTCCTCGTTAAAACACGCAGTCAGTAGAACTGACCAGTTCCTCAATCGTATGCATATCGTGTGTACTACATCACATGACACATGTCATTCCGCAATCACACTATTTTCTATGCATTACGCCATGTGCGCTAGATCGTAACTTCCTATCTTCGTCGAACAATTTATTTTCAAACATCTGCTTTTCCTTGTCATAAATTATGTGGATTTTGCATGGTATGGGAAGTGGATCATCATAGCATTCAGGAGAGATGATAATTAACTGGTAATATACAATGCTCTTAAGATTATATTCTAGTATGCACGCCAGAGCAGCCTGCTAATAATTGTTTGAGCATATTTTAATCCCAGGTGATTGAATCGCCACAATTACAATAGTGGAATCTAAATTCAAAATCATATTATGTCTTATTATGAGTACCACTAAAATTCCAACATGGGATAAAAGGTAAAATTTTTAGAACGGTTCTACCTTAAGCGATCTGAATTATTTTTCATCTCAAGCTGCTTTGTATTCACGCATCAATCAGGATCTTGGGTCTTATTGGGGAAAATTATTCCGAGCACGGTTCAGAGATACAACACAACTCAAGCTGTTGTATAAGTATCGCTTGATTTATTTTCAAAGCAACTTTCTCGACCCGACGGCATACGAATTTTTGAATTGGATTTCACTTTCAAACTCAGGGTTAGCCTGTTCTTAATTGCTGTAATCTCTGCCCACGAATACGGTTCGGGTTAGGTCATTTGAGAGATCAACAGCAGGATGTCTGGTCACTCAGCCCACAACCTTTTCTCCGAAATGCAATGGAGACGAAATGTTTGTGGTGATCGTTGTTCAAGATAGCGCATATTTACAATGAATTACTGATGACCTTATCGCGATGACCCATATATCTTATGATTTCCGATTTTCTTATGATTAAAGGAATGGTCAAATCGTGGCAATCGGATTCGACAGTGAGATCAAGACTCAGTTCCGTAACACTACTTTTGAAAGAAGAGTGGATGCATCCGAGTTGTGCGTTTTGCCAGGATTCATTGATGCTCATACTCATCCAGTTTGGGCCGGCGATCGCGTCCACGAATTTCGAATGAAGGTAAGGAAAAACAAGAATAAAGTGGCATTTTCAGAAGGGGAATTGCACACGTGAGAGAATAAAGCTATCCTTAGTCGTCGGTCATTCCACTGGGACGTTTTAGAGCCATGTAAAGTATGTTCACTTTGCCCATCTTAGCTCTTGATGTTTCCATTTCTGCCTGGTTTTATGATTCTTAGAGAGGTCAGAGATTTCCTTCTTGACCGACAGACTAGACTGCCTCTCACAACTTGAAGTGGCTATAGATTTCTAGTTCCTTCCATCTTAGAGTACAGGGTGGTTCAGCATTACTTACACTTTAGTTTAGCTACACAGTCTCGCTAACATAAAATTTATGCCTCAGCTTTTTGACAAACCGGAGGTTCCTGGAGTGGATGAAATGCTTTGAAACACCCTGTACATATTATTTGATTTTTTCTGTCTATAAGTGGACTTAACTCCTGTGTCAGGACTCTGGTAGAATCGAATCGCGAGATGCATCTTAATCGTATGTACTGATATTCCAGAAGTACGAACCCAAGTCCGGACTGAAGTGTTGTTCATGTGGATTCAGTTTTCTCGCCTTAAATTTTCTTTTATATTCTTGTTTTGTTGTCGTAGTTGGCAGGAGCATCTTACATGGACATTCATAATGCGGGTGGTGGGATTCATTTGACGGTGGAACACACAAGACGGGCATCGGAAGAAGAACTTTTTCGGTCTCTACGTGATCGTCTCATTCGGATGCTACGCTCAGGTTGAACACAAATTCCTCATAAATGTCCTGACTCAACTTATGTTATGTTTCTACTACCCCGCACCATTCAACCAACCACTTTAAATATACTACCATTCATAACATTCCTACGAGTATGGTAGTCCATAAAATTCAGATTACATAACTTATTTATAACAGTGTACTCGTTCTCAATTGTCTAACTCATATCTCAATCCAGGTTGGCAGGAATGTCTTTATTTTGGGATATTGTTCTTTCTCCGGCCGTCCCAATATTTTATAGCCTTAAAGATTGAACCGTATGTATGTACCCTCCTAAATTGTTTTTTTCTGCACATCCGCCACCCCCTTTTGCTAAATTGAAGTTTTCGAACTCATACCTATAATACAGGTCACAAAGTCACAATTATGTCGAACTATATTGGGTGAATTATTACCTTCTACATAAATCTCCGCGACCCAAAATCCAAACGCACCTATTTATTCAGCTGGTTAATATTCTATTTCGACATATGATGCATGTGATGACTAACCCGGAAATCCGTCCACGAGTCATCGAAATGCGAGACTCTTACTCCCAAAGCTATTGTGGTCAATGTTGTAAAGATAATCATTGCGAGAAGTTCGGAGAAATGAGAGTTAACATTTATTTATCTGTCCCGAAGGTTCAACTGTTGTCGAGTGTAAATCCGGGTATGGACTTGACACGGAAACTGAGATGAAGAGTCTGCGAGTCCTAGAAAGAGCCAAGAGAGAGTTAACTTTTGTGGACATTTCAATCACTTACTGCGGAGCTCACGCCATTCCCAGGTAACGGAAAAAATTATGACTTTTGTTTAATTAATTTGTTACTATGTACAAAGATGGTTGAGATTTTTTACTGATTTTTTTTGTACTCAGGGATATGACTGAAGATGCAGCCACGAGATTGATCATTGATGAACAACTTCCAACTATTGCTCGTTCCATCCGACTCGGTGAGATCTCCGTGGACAATATTGACGTGTTTTGTGAGAAAGGAGTGTTTGAGGTGGAAAATTCTAAAAAGATTTTGGAAGCTGGGAGAGACATGGGTTTCCGCATCAATTTCCACGCAGATGAGATTCATCCGCTCGGTGGGGCTGACGTAAGGCAGTTATACGCTTCCAACTTAATATAACATTTTTGGTCGAATTTGGAAAGCCATGACTGCATGTACGCACAAACCCTACCACAACGTCTTGATACTTGACACTTCTCAAAATACTCCACATTCTTCACTTAATCTGTAGTTTGCACGGAAAGTTTGGGCTATCAAATCGGTGCTCTCGGAACTCACAAGGTTGCTGTTGAGATCTTCATACCGGGAAAAGTATGTATCGGACAAGAAACTCTTTTTGATTGCAAACTCTCATGAACATAACGCTGTGTTATCGCTTCGAACCGTCCATGGTCTTCAGTAGAAAAACTATGAGGTGTCCAGGTAAAAATGTTTCACGGAATGGCGTGACCAGGACACCCGTGAAAGTCACCCTGTCTTACACCCGAATGACTTTCCTCGTCAAACTCTATCGAATTATCTTCTAGTCCGTGGTCCAAGATTCAATCTCATTAGTAAATGGATAATGGGACGCACTCTGACTTGAAGAATACTCTTCAGTAGTAATTTAAGAAGGCAATTCCGTAAAAACTATAAGAAAGAAGAAGGACGACGAAATCTTAATCCTGTCGCGGTCGTGGCTTGTCAAGTGTTTTGTTCTAAATTGTAGTACCTAATGTTCCTTGTTCTATTTTTTTCCTTACGTATGTTAGATGGGGACTGAAATTAAGGCTCATGCTATCAGCCATTTGGAACAAATTTCGGATCAAGCCATAAATGAAATGGGAAAGAATGGGACGATTGCGGTCATCATTCCCACGACGGCTTACATTCTTCGTCTCCCATCTCCACCGGTGAGGAAACTCATCGAGGCAGGGGTTCCAATTGCATTAGGATCTGACTTCAACCCAAATGCTTTCTGCCTTTCCATGGTAAGGTCGACTTCTCCAACTTGATTGTCAATTAAATTAACTATTCTCACATGAATTTCTTTCAATTCTTCTTCTTTTAGCCCATGGTCATGCATCTGGCTTGTATCTTGTTTAAAATGAGTATGGAGGAAGCACTTGTCGCCAGTACATTGAATGCAGCAGGTATTTTATTAGTCAATTTATAACAAAATTTTATTAATTGTCATTGATTACACAAATCAAGATTAACAGCTCTTCCTGATTTCACTTTCAGCTTCCATCGGCATGTCTGAAACTCATGGATCAATTGAGGTTGGCAAGAAAGCGGACTTTGTCTTATTCGATGTCCCAACGTGAGTACTCAATATTTCAACCCAAAACCTAAAACAAACTCACAAAGTCCTTGTATTCAACTTTGCCCCAAAATTAGGATCTTTGATCCCCCCAGCAGAGCAAGTACTGAAAGATATCTTTGATTCACTTACAATTGTGACTTTCACATTTGCCTTCTTGGAAGAAAGGATTCAGCAGTTACTTGTTTTTATTTGGAATATGGCCAATTTCGAATTTTCATTTCAATATTATAAAATTAATTAAAATTTTATCCTTTTGTACTGAATGTGTGACTCAATATGTGACTGAATTATATTTAATTTATTCTAGGTGGGAACATGTGATTTACCAATTCGGGGAATACGATCACTTGATTCAAGTAGTCATCAAGAATGGACAAGTGGCTTATGACAAATCCGCAGTTCCTAAGTGAAAGAACCAAAAATCTAGAATATATTTACATTAAATTTGAACCAATTCAATCAAAATACTGGGTGTATGCATGTAATGTAAAGCAAACAGGGATATTTGTCCTCATTGACTATAACAGCTACCTGAGTCCGTCTTTGACAATAAATGATGTACCTGTTCAAGCAAAATACAATGTATCCACAAAGGTATTACTTACTTCCTGAAATGGCTCTGGATGCTACAATGTGTTTAAAGTGAAATTTTGCTATTAGCATATCATGAACACAATAGCGACATTCAAGAGATTGCATTGTTGGACCAAATTTTTTACTAAAATTTTAAAAATCGCAATGAATGTGGTCATTTTGTTTCCTAAGAATCCATGGGTGGCGGGAATAGTGTAATGTAGCGAAACTCGGACGTACGACAAGAGGTCCCCGGTTCAATTCCTCATCGGTGAACTCACTGATTCCTTGTACGGCTGAGTGCTCAGATGCATTTGTTGATGACTTCTTTACTTACTTGGGTCAATAAAATAAGAAGGATGCAGGGAGGGATTGAGTGAAAGTCCTCACACTACACTCACTGCTAGAATTTCTCAGAATACATATGTACAACGGAAGGAAGAGGAATCAAGAGAAGAAGGTAGGATTTGGTGAAGAATTGAGATCAGTCTCCGGTGAAATGATTGCAATGGCACTGGACTGGACTTTACACATGTATTCGTATTCGTCTTCCTACAATGAGTGGTATATCTCGAGGGTCAGAGTCATTAGGATCAAAGTCTTGGATGGATTGAGTGACTGAGGTTACGCAGATGGCCTTTATGCCTCCAAAGGGGTAAAGTAGAAAGAAAAAAAACGTAAAAGAAGACGGATCTGTTCGTAAGAGCTTGGTTGAGGTGAAATGCTTCCTGACATGACTCTTAAGGAGAAAGTCTTCTTTTTTTTTTGGGTGGACAAATGATATCTAAGAGGCGGACTGGTTGGTGGTATTTTGGTGGTGGTGCTCATTCATTGATCCCATCATTCCTTTCCTTCGTTCTCCTCCAAGACCAATTCGACGTTTTCTAACTTCCCTTCAACTGATATTATAGTTTGAAGTTGAATCTCCCCAAGTGTTGGTCGTGCTTTCTTCCTACTTGTGCATATACACCAAGTAGTCACGACTATCGCGAATCCAATCCATATGGCCACATGAATTTCTCTTACAAGGGACAGTATTCGGATGTAAACTTTAGTTCAATCGACCGGTCGTGGGATATATAATATACACTATTGAACTAACAATCGCCAGTGACGCTTAGTCAAACTACATCTAACAGTCGGTATGGTTTAGGTTTCTCTTCATTTTTCCTAAGGAATTTGCCCTTAATAGCAATTACAAAAACCTCTCCGAAGTGACTGCCAAACGCTGTCTACCAGAGGAAATTTTTGAACGAACATGGCTAACATGTGAATCTTGTCAAGTGCCCTTCACTTGAATATCACGATTTCTTCGACAGATAAATTTCGGCTAATCGCAAAATGAATTTGAAATATTCTTACCTTTTTTTCTAAATAAGTTGGTATGTAAGCCTGCGACCATTTTTCCAGTGCTATATTCTTACTTATAAACTATACTATTTTGCAATTATATGGGATATCGAATAACGAATAAGACAAATTATCGGCTAACTAATTAAACGTAATAATTACATCAGCAAATACAATTATTTTTCTAATTTCATAATTCAGGCTCAGGAAACTCGAAGTTGCTCATGTGAATGAAATTGTTAATCCACACAAATATTGTCCCTTGTGAAAAGCCAAAACTTTAAGTGGAGGACCAGGTAAGAGGTAGAGGATAAGGAAAAGAAAAAGCGAACGAAGAGGGCTAATAATCCAAGGAACCACCAAAAGATTGTTCTCAATAAGTCACCGTCAACTCAAAATGACTTACTTTTCGATTGAGGGTGTAGGAAATGCAAAAAAGAGGAAAAGAAATAGAAATGGATTGATGCTGCCGATCCTATGAACTGTTTGGTTCGGCTAGGAAACTTTTAGTCGAAATGTTTTTTCATTCAAGACTTTGACTGACTTGTAAGTTGGAAACATTCTTACAACGTATCCATTTCAATAGGAAAATTCAGATCATGCTAGGTGATATTTTCTTTATCATTGATACTGACATTATACAATACGGTTGCGGAATTCCTGGTTTGATATGTAAAAATTGAAATCAAGACTACAGCCCTCGTATTTTCTCATCAATGATTGTTTAAAAAGACGTGTCCATTGTTAAATTCTTTCATTCAATGACCTAAAACACCAACATAGTCAAGATTTCAACTACTTTGGGGCGTTCTCGATTGGCACATATGGCGGGGCTTCAATTTTTTAAAGGCATAGTTAGAACATTGCGACAATTATAACAATGAACATCTTAGCTGCAGATAAAATTTTCAAGAACCCGGCCAAACTAAGTTATGTGCTAGGCTTTTCATGTGAGACGTCTTCCTTGTTACCATCATAGGTAATTAATGAATCACTTATTTTTCTTCTTCTTCGTCTCCAATCTACTACTTTGGGTACACTTTAAGTTGCTACTTTTGCATTTTTAGTTGAATGCACTTCTCCTAATTGAGTGGTCTAGGGATTTTTAGTGGTAACTTACTGTTACTACTACTACTTCTACAAACTCAACTAACCTTAATGTAATTTGCGTTCTCTTTTTTCTTGTCCTCAAACTTACCTATATACACGTCTTTCACCACCGTCTGCTTCAGCTTTCTCTTCTGCCGGAGAAAGTTCTGTTTGATCAAGGAGAGGGGAGAAAACAAGGGAAACTTTAAGTATTTAACACGCGCCGTAAGTTAGGAGGAACCAACTTCTTCTTCCTCTACTATCTTCACTAAAGTTCAAATTTGAAAGTGGAGGGCTCATTGGTAAAACTTGTTCTGTTGTTCCCTTCCTTATATCGCGAAGACGAAAACTTCTTTGATTCCGGCCATCCAACAACCATACAGGTGAATTCCAAATTCTAATAGACAGATTTGGTTTGCGGAAGTGACTGTTCATGAAAATATTAGTAAGTGATGACGAATAATGTCAAGTCAAGTCGACACTTAACTTACTTTTTTTAAGAGATCACCACATAATACATGAATGAGCTTTTAACCATGCACGGCATTACGGGCTAGGTCATAACATTTTATCAAACCTGAACTGACCACCAAATTGCCATCCCCTATCCGTTTAGGCTATAACAGGAGTATAAACATTAATTAACAGGTGTTGGTAAAGCATGGTCCGATATCCTTGTGTATTTTATGAATGAGCGCAGCTTTCCATTTGGCTGGAGGTATCACTATTAGAAATTAATAGCTATAGCGGTTAAAAATCTAGTCAGAGAGACAGCCGTACCATATTTACCTCAATGAACTCGCTTCGAATGCTCTACAGACATTAGTCAGCTTTTTTGAAAATTTTCAAATTGGGTTATGGTAATGCTTATGAATCACCGTGTAGCCGAGTGTCGAATGTTGTACAATAGAAAGGGAGGAAAACGGACTCCGGAGTACAAAGTTGTGGAAAAAGTAAAGGTAAGCTTTCTCTAGGGGAAATCGAAACTTAGAATAGACGGATTCAAACACGAGGGAGAAAATTGAAATATTTAGACAAATCCAGGAATAATAGCAGGCAGTCGGGTTCAGTTCCCTTTAAAGCTCTGCTTTGAGTCATTGCAGTCGGCACAGCAATTGTAAATACTACTACGTGTACGGTTATAGTACAATGATGCTTTCGAATAAGTAGCTTTATTGTATCTCGAAAGGGACATGCTGCTTGTCTGGCTGTGCTCTGCGCGCTGAGGTTGAAATAATTAAATTTCTGATGCGGGAAACTACAAACCAGAATGCATCAACAAAGATTCAACAAAGGTTCCTTTTTTCACATTTATCCGAATCAACCTTATACACTTGTCCATTCTCATAGGAGTATATTTGAGAGAATGAATTGAAAAGAACTTCAATATTCGGTTCACTGGATTCTCTTGAGAGACTTCAAAATCATTCGAACTCACAATTCATTTCAATTTAATTGTCTTCTATTTCAATCGACGATTAAAACACAGCCTACACCAAATCGGTTAACATCTCAATATTTGAACAGAAATAAGATAAAAGTGATGACGGTATAGAAATTGTAAAATATTTATTTTTCGGACATGGTTTCGTAGAAAACAAATGCCATTTTCATCTATTTTAGCGTCTTGTTACACCGATTTATGTTGAGTCTAAGGACCACCGCTCGCCCGAAATTGGATTCTGAGGACTGACAACTCAGGGCGTTCATCATTGGTTTGTCAGCGACTTTCTCACACTCCCTCCAGTTATGATACTGGGTCACCACAATTTATTAACCACCCTGTGAATTTAAATTTATATTTAAACAGGCGGGAGTGTCTATTTTTTGCCCATTACGAATCTGGTCTAATATAACACCAAATATGGTATTCATCTTATACGGCTGTTAGAAAGTTTGTGTTTGAAAGTTACAACCGGACCAGATGTTAAATGCGTATGTGTAGAATCAGAAATCTTCATCTATCCAGAGAAACCTGGACTTGGGTAGAAAGTGTCGAGTTAAACGTTGCATTTAAAGTATACCTGAGTCCATTGCAGCAAAGTGATTCGAAATGTCCATGCTGCGTCGCTATGTTTCCTTTCCTGGTTCCTTTGTTGGGGTACTGCTCCAAGAATATTTCCAGGGGACGATTTCTTCTCTACTAAGGTGAATATTCCTAGATGAAGGGATAGGCTAAGCCTATTCTTTAAAATAAAATGTGTCCGCATCTTTGATTAATCTCTGTGGTTAACGCCAATTAATGAGACCATATTATTTTAGTTTTCTCCCTCAGGTTAATGCATTGTAGGGTAATTGTATAGGCCGGCATTACTCTCTCGCTATGTGGGGGGTTTGATCCCTAGTCCACAATGGTTTGGTTCACTTAGCGATTATTGTCGTTTTCTACTAGGGTGAAGTTGCTTAGGACATCATATACAAAATATCCGAGGATGCTAAACGATACAGTTTTAGTAATAACAGTATTTTTATTATTCCGTGAAATGAATTTATGTATTGAATTGTCCACGGGATCGGACAAGTCCTGTCCAGGTATTGCATTTTCTATGATGACGATGACATCGGGGTTGTACTATTGTATTGAAGATTGATTTCCGCGATTATGTATGAGTCTAGTCTAGTGGAATATTTTTGTGAAGTCAGGTCACGTTCTCACTTCCCAGATGAGTCTAGTTGGGTTCCACACACTCAAGTCTAGGTTGAGTACATAGAATTCTATTCTGGATACAGGAGCTATTCAGGTTCCTCTAGATGCATAAAAGAATACACGGAGTCACTCCCTAGAGAGTGGAGAACTGGAGAAAGTATTCAGCCACATGGACACCGGTGCGTTGGATTTCATTGTGTTTTGTCTATACGATTCTAATATTCTAGTTCTAGTAGGACCACCTCAGCGTATTGTTCTACTTCTTTTTTTATCATGTTATGTTGTGCTTTTTTTTGGAGATGGTGGTCGGTCGTAACATGTGCCAATGCACCTTCCTTTCATTGTTTTCCAATCCGTTATAAGAATATTTTCTATCCCCATCCCTTGCCAAGTCCGTCCGTTCCAGAAATATCTCACCTAACTTTTACGCACACAGTCAGATTCTGGGTACACTTCCAAATCCAATTCTTCCAGACCGGCCCAACTAAATTTAGACATTTTATTTCAGATGTGTAGTACGTCCTGTTACTTTTTCTGCTGTAAACTTCTCTTTTTAGTTCAGTGATAAATCAAGACCCATCGCCATCACAATCACCAAGGCCGGTGGAGATATTCTGTGTTACAATATGAAAGCTAACTTTTAGTTCAATTTAATCAAAGTCTTTTTATTCTATCATTGGTGGTATGTGTATAAAATTGAATTGTTAGGTAATGTGAACCAATATTTTAACGTACACAGCGTAGATAGTCTCTGGAACGGACAGGTCGGAATAATCAGTTTAGAAAGAATGAATACCGGTAGTCAATTAACAATACTATGTCGCCTATTGTAAGAATGCTTTCTGATTCCATAAATTTTAAGTTCCCTCTGTCTCCTTGGGAGTCTGCACTTAGTTGGAAATAATCGACCTTACAAGCATTATTGACAACTTTATTCAGTCTTTCTCATAGAGTAATCACCATCCTGGGGGTATCATTACTCTATGAGCATGACTGAATAAAGTATAGTCAGAAACAAGCACAAATACCAGATTCCAAGTCGAAATTCCGCAATACCATGTTGTTATGCAATTAGTAACATGTTTTCCAATTTCTAAGCTTTCACACCATCCATCCTCAAAATGCCATCAATAAACAGTCATTGTTGAGGCTTCCACTTGGATTTAGTTTGAGAATAAAAGACAATGGCTTGAACGGACAATAGCGGCTGACTAGTATCATGAATGTGAGTATTTGTGAAATATGTTATAGTCTTGTTTTCGTACCTATTATTCTTATCCTTCATAAATAGATGATCCCTATATATAAATTCACTTTCACTTATGTTCTTTTCTCTTGCAATAAACATTCACGGTTGACCGACTTTTCCCTTTTCCCTGTCAACCAAACCAACCTTGTTATTGCTGTTTTTCTGTATAAGAGTGGGTGATGGGGTTGAAAATCCGTAGATGGGTCTTGGTGGAGCCCTAACCACATCATAATAGGCTAACGACTTCACTCACGATTATGTTCACTAAATTGTTAGAAATAAAAGTCTAGAGATAAAAGAGAAAGAAGAAATAGACAAACCGGTCAACATTTGTACTCGGGAACTTTCACTCCCGCATTTACTTTCACTTTGGTGCTTACCCTAATGCACTCCTTATCTCAAAAAAAAAGAAAAAAAAAGTAGAACATTCACTGAGATTACCTGTCCACTAACCTATTTAGTATTAAATTATAATAACTTACAAGTTTAACTGAGATCAATTCATTAATCCTTTCTATATTTGGAAGAGGAAAATCTAATAGTAAGTACATAGGATAATTATGGAATATTATCGCACAAATTATAATATATAACCTGGAAAAATAAATCAAACAAATGACGGAGGTCCAGCAGTTCACTTAAGACAATCACATCATTTTTCTTCATTTTCGATCGAATTGAAATTAGCAAGTCCTTTGAAGTACGAACATCACATCAATTTACTCTTTAATCCATCCTCTGTCGGATAAATCCAATAGTTTGTGCTTTAGGTGTTTGGATAAAATTGCGACCACAAGACAGTGTAATGCATTAATCCATATTACGGTAACTATTACGCGGAGTGTCCCAAAAATTACGGCCTTAAATCGCAGCGTGAAATTGCAGGGAATCATTCTTATCCCTTATGGGTTTTCTTCCTTTGTCAGTTCAAATTTAGGTCATTGGGTTATGAGAGCATGCCCAGGATTTCTGTTGCAATAGAACGTAAACGTGTCACGGACAATTATTTTTGGAACCACGTGTAATTATTTTGTGAAATCAAGCGATTCCTGGTGAAAATTCTAAGATTGTGCACCTGAATGTATCTGGCGAATTTCTGGAACATTATCACAATAGGTTACCGCATTCTTGCCCTAGATTTCTGTCAAGGAACGATGTGCTAATTTACTTATTACTGTAGTAGAGTAGATACTCAATCCTTGTGCTGCACTGTTTTTATAGAAATGCATTATTAACCTAAACGGAGACTTTTATATTTAGTTTTGGATTACCAGACAACATTCACTCCAACGAATGTGTCACCGCTTAAGAACTACTAATTAAAAATTGTTATAATTTTTCCGAATGACAACAAATTTATAATTACACTTTAAACTTGTCCGGATAAGGTGTCAAGAATTTAGCAGATGTCCTACTCGAATAATAACAAATTATAACTCCGGATCCATTTTTGATACATTGTTTCTCTTAATTCGTGTTAAACTAGAACTGTAACGTGCTTACTCTCAAAAGCTCAAGAATTATAACTTCAAACAATCATATCCTCTATAACGACTACAAATTAAAGTATGATAGGATTATTGTATTTTATAATTCACATCCAATACATTTTAATTGCCTGTACATGCTTACTAAATAGGTAATTGTCTTTAAGTCAGCGTTATGTCCCCGAGTAGCTCACATTTTGGTGTCTTGTCTCCTAAATTACCGTAATTAGTGCAAACAAATTGAAAATGTATACTTGGAATTGCCAGTCAACACGATTCACACACAACATTGTGAATAATTCGGCATTTATGCATTTTTTATAGAAATGCAATGAGGCAATAGTGGTCAACATGTCATCTCTCGTCATGAACATGTGAACGGATATTTATAATCCTTACATAGTCAATATCATTTTTATCTATAATTATTTCACATTATAAATTACAAATGGCACGAGACCACCCCCTCGTGCACCAAGGAGTATTGTATGAAACTAGTTTTTAGTAATCTTTGTGTGTGCAGGCAAGTTTTAGACTTATATTTAGATTAATTTGGATTATAAATTATCCTTTCGTAAGTTAGCATGGTAAGTTCATCTGATGAAGCTGAAGTTTATGTTGATAGAAAATTCTCCCCGCAACAACGGAAAGGACAGATAAACTTTCTATGATCATCAAAGACTGAGTCGTTTTCACCGTAAAGGACTTTGTTGTTGTTAACAAACATCCAATCCATCCATCCACTATTATTTCTTCATGTCTTTGATAAATGTAAGTTAATTTCTGCAACCATGTGATTTTGTTTGTTCCCAACTTCCTTTTAGAGTGGATTCATCTCCAGTCAGAGTCATAGGGTTAGAATCTGTAGTGTTTTAATAGACAGTCTTTCAGAATGTAAGGCTGATCAAGCGTAACAACTAGTTCTGAATGCTTTATTTTGATGTAGTCTCGATACAGAGAGAAAAAGTTAACTTTAATCAAGTTTAGCTAGTCGGTTCGGGAAACTCATTTGCGCAAAGGTAATCATTGAAATGGAAAGAAATTTTTGATTTGCTTTTCTAAAACATTTATTCGCATTAATTATAAATCCTATCTTTACTGTGACAAGTTTAACAACACCAAAAAAAGAATCAAACAATCCGAACCTTTTTTGGGAGTGTATTTTATAATGGCTCAGTTTTGCTCGATTCTTGGGTTGTTAACGCGCGTTTACACTTGTTGGAACATATTTTTGGGAACGCTGAAAGGAAAGTTTGTTATTTTCATCCACTCCAGCGATTTTAGGTTAACCAGGTGTGTTGAAGTAAGTACTGGATATCCCACTTCAACTTCATTGAAAACATATTCCCAGCCCATTGTTGTGATACTTTAATATCACAACAACTACTCAACGGAATTCGATGATTCCGATATCAATGGATCCAGAATTCTTCCGGATACATCCTACTGCAATGAAAAGTGGCTCTGTTCACATTTTAAATCCAGAAGTGATGGACTAAGTATGGGCCGCGAGTACTCAGTGAGTCGCTTAAACGTCACCAAACATTTATACCCCAAATAGGTTCAGAATAGCAAGTTAGTGGCATATCCCGTACTTACTCTACCATCCCAGAAGCTAACTGTGTTTCGAGGTATCGGGACAACACCAGTGCAGAGTGCACCTCTATCGGAAATTACAAAAATTAACACGAACAAAATTAAGAACACGAAAAAAATGTAGCGCAAAGGAAGGTTAGACAATTGTGACATTCTTGAACACAATTGACACTTGAAATGCAATTACTGAGGCATATCGGAGTCCCGAAAATAACCACGACATTCTGTGCTGCTTTTCTACCAGAGTCTTAACAAAGATTCGAAAAGCTATTGAAAAGAAATTATGGTGTTGCAGTGTTCAGTTATGGTGGGTAAGTCGGCAAACCGAATGAAGACAAAAAACTATCTCAACATAAAGCGAGGAGAAAATTATTAAATATTTGCTCATGGGAACCGAAAGTCCTTCGAAGCCTTTGGTTTGAATAATCAGTTGCACATTCAATTCAAATCAAACAATGAATAAGCTACATTTTAGGTGACTGACTCCAGTTCAGTCGACTCTATAAAATTCAAACCCATTTACCTGAGAAACAGAAGGGAAAATCCAACTGGAAAACTGATGAAATAACCCGAAATAAAAAGTCTTGGTCGATTGGAACTATTGCATCCGTCAGAGTCTTCACAACTCTGCAGGCAGCCTTTGATGTACCTGCAATTGACATTTGAAATCCCGTTTTAGGTCAGCGGGGGTTTTGTATTTTTGCTCGGTTGAACATTCACAAGCAGATAGTATATGCCCGGCACGACATGGCAAGCATCACAGGTTTACACACAATGTCAGTATACATACACTTCAACATGCACAAAAGCATAATTTTTAAAGGATTGGAATTAAGTACCCACCAATTAAATTGATAACAACCATTTCCAGGAAAATTGGAATTCTACACAAGCTTCATTATCCCCATAAAAAATCATTTCGCCCCACCAAATAAATCCAAATTCACACCAATTTATCTGAATTGCTCACCAAAATAAGTTCGTGGAAAACGACTTATAGGGTAGGGTGGGCTAATACGCCCTACCATCCAGCGAGTGTGCTAATTGGCCCCACCCCTTAACTACATGGGCATGTGACTCCCAATGCACGGCCACAAATGGGAGTGCGGCTAATTAGCACACCTTTCCGACAAAAGGGAAACGTTAACACACAAAACAAAAAGTGTGCTGATTAGCCCATATGTTTAGATAAATCGTCCTCCTGGGTCGAGCTAACGGTGACGATGTGTGCTAATACGCCCCACCACCTTAACTACACGAGCATGGGAACCTCTTAGCACGCCCACAAATGGCGGATAGAGCTAATTAGCACACTTATCCAAAAGTGGGGGGTATTAGCACACTCCACCCTACCGGCTGTCGTTAAATTAACCGAATTCCCCCTTATTTATCAATTAAGCAGTGACGCACGCTTTGTTACAACCGTTAAAATTAATAACAAACGACACGGAAAGCAAACAGTAACACTGACATACTGCCCTAGATTAATCACTGAATTTAATAGTCTGAACGTAACATAATTTGTTCTACTTTTTGTTTACAATTTATAAACAAAGCAGGGAACCCAATTTTGCGACTGACGGTGTTATGTTGTATAGTACGATCCTTTTCTGGTGAAAAATTCAGCTGAATGGGTGTGGATTCGGATTTATTTGATGGGACAATATGGCATTTATGGGGAGAATGGTGCTGTTGCAGATTTACACTTTTCTGGTGGAAAAGCCATTTTAATAAGTGGTTGAATAATTTCCCCCACTTTTAAACAATTCAAAAGAGAATTTAATTTTTATATAGTTTTTAGTTCTTTTTTCTCCATATTCCTGTGATTAGAATTATAAAAGCCGAAATTGCAGAAGAAAACTGAACACCTCACGATGGGTTGAACTTTCTCTTGTCACAAGTTTAACATTAAAGTTGTAGGAAAAAGAGCAAGGAAGCTGATCAACGTCGAAGAATACAATCTCGGACTCTACATTTGTTTGACGTATGTGGTCGATTCAAAGTCCTTGTGTCTGAATTCCAGAATACTCTGGACTGGACTAGATTCTTAGACATTTATTTCTTATATGAGTCGTTGAACGTGTAGGATTTTTTTGATTTGATATGGTTGCGTGCCCTAACCAGACTTCCTCAGATGATCACTCAAAAACTGAAGTCAACTTGATGAGTCAGGCGATCGGTCTTACATGCACATTTGGACCTCAACGCAGAACAATAATACAAAGTCATGGAAGGTGAAAGAAAACTCTCAATATTTCCGGCGTTTTTTCTTCCGCTCCTCTCAAGTAGTGACCTTTGCACCGAAAACCAGCCCGTCGACTTGACTTCTTGAGTCACGCAATCCATGCCAACAATCCAAGGTAAATAGTCCATTTGGAAACGACAGTCACTTCTCACTTTCTTCGTACTACCGGGTGGCTCATATACTTTCACTCTCCCTACAGTCGAACCCGGGGTTGTCAGTGAAAAGTTGGCATGCAGTTTGCAGTAAATTTTACGCAGTATATCAATTCTGTAAATATGAACGAAACAAATCCGAGAGAATATCCTTTCTTTGCTGAGTTAAATGTTATTTTACTTCAAACTGTTCACCGTGACGCTTCTGCGATTTGCAAGGAAGGTCCATCAATTTCACGTTAAATTATTTAAAAAAAATATATATTTCCACATATTCTTGCATTCTCCATATTTGGCTATTTAGTTGTATGGAGAAAGCTTACGAGCTACCCTGTACATTCTAATGCAATCATTCCGTCTGTCTTAGTTTATTAGTTTGCACTTATATTAGCGAAGTCGGGAGCTGTTTTACTTTTAATTACGACTATTAATTTTACCGTGCGCTCTTACTACTGCAGATTTCGATGAATTTTTACGCTAACCTGGCCGTCTGTTATTGCAACGTCTTTGGAAGGCTTATTTCGGGCGCATGCGGTCAGCGAAATTTTAATAACTTTTCGGTTTAATGGTTGTACTCCCTTTTTCAAAAATTCAACATTAAAAAATGAGTCCCATTTTTGTAAATGAAGTTTCTCTCATTTCCGGTATCATTCTACAATTTGAAACCTAATTTGCCGTTCTACGAATGATTGCGAGAAGCGACATCGATTATTTTAAACCTTCAATAAATTGGGGGATATCTGTTAAGACTTGAGCAAGGGAAAGCTACTAAAACCTAAAATGTGGCATCGAAGGAATACAGGGTTAGGACATAAAGTAGCTAGAGCATTCAAATACGTGTATCAAAATATTTGTGTGCGATTCAAATTCTAAATAGAAATTACAAACATACGGATAAACTACCCAGAATTGAGTGATATACGATGTAATATTATAATATAGTAGTTAAATATTAATTACGTATATTCTGAAGGTGCAAATGCAAATGCAAAATAAAGTCTAATAGTACAGTAAGTGCAATGGCTGTGTGGTTCGAACTTTCAACGTTATAATGTTTGTATTCATTCTAAATATTTCTTGATAATAATACTCCGCAAACACATCAACATTAATTGCAATACGGAAATCGATTTTCAGATTAAGGCCGAACTTGTGTAATTAAACAGTAAAAGATCCAGCCAAAATCAATAGCAATCATTTTTGTTACCCCAGAAATTCGAAACGGGCTTCCAATTAGTTAGCGATGCTTCATTTAACTCATTCAAATTGCGCATGCTGTGCTGTGCTGTAAGTGATCGCCATTCAATTTAGATAAGTAGAAAACTTATTTATTTGGAGTTAGTTAGCCAGTCAATACAATGCAGTGTAACAATGAGGTGCAGTGCCGTGCTGACCTTACAATTCTCGTGTACCGTCAAATTTCAAACACTTATTAGTGTACTGGTTTCTATTCGCAGAGTCGAATGACCAGGCTTAAGTCGGGTATTCTCTGCAAATTTCATCGATTTCCAAAAGCTGTGATTCCAGAGGCACAGGCTAGTGCTAAGATTCGGCGTAATCTGCGAATGAGCTGCTCAAATAATTACCCAACTTAAGCTATGGCTTTGCCAGTGAAATCAACGGTGGTGTACCCACTAATATTCTCAGCCGTTTTTATTTGAAATTTCACAGTATTAGAGAAAGTGAAGATATACATTGAGCAGCAGAATTTTATAAGAGTGAGAGCTTGTGATTTGATGGTTTTGTGGTGCTGTGCTCAAGTCAATACATAGATATTGTTGAGGGATAAAATAATAATACCTGTCATCAAAAAAAAATCCGCCGCAGTGTGACATACGCACAATTTCGGTGTCTGTGGTCAAAGTCCCGCTGTCCAATGCGCACCCTCTGACTATTATTGTCTCCCCTGTGTCATCTATCAAACAACGGTAATCAAAGCTCACATAAATCCGTTGTCACTCTCGTGGACAAAACACAGAGCTGACCGGTGGATTCAGACAAAAGGTTGATTGGGCAAGAATTTATAGCCTATCAAAAATCTCTCTTTCATGGGAACTAACTTTGAGCATCCTTTCGTCTCTTGACCCTACGCGCGGACATCAATCTGGTCTAAACGACAAAGTCCAGAGATTTGACTCCTAGCAGTATTTCTGTCGTTATTGTCTCCTCGAAATGCGATACGATGTCCGACTAAATTCAAACTAGTTTACACATTTCTCATTTATCTACAAATTCGCAGTTTCTTCTGAAGCTACGACAGAACAGCCTTTACAGGATACCACACACACCTTATTTATTTAATAACAAAGGTAACGCCCTCGTTGAGGTCATTATGTTACCCAAGGTCATTATGTTACCTGAAGGTTATTAAGTTAACCTTATGTGCAAATGCGTCCTCCAGATCTGGTTAAAGTATAACGTATGCATTTCCTCCTGAGAATATGTAGACGCCGAATTTTTGTATATTTTGTTTGTTTTAACCACCTGACGAAATTTTTTTGAAACCTTCAGCCCCGGAAGTAAAAAGCAAAGGCGCGGTTACGAGACAACATGGGTCAAGTGATGAATAATTTTAAAGGGGAGATCAATGAGATTTTATATCAATATTTCCATTGCTCTGACTTCTAGTGGCGACATTTGTGTAACACTGGGATGTCACATTTAAATGCAATGACTATCCCTCCTACAGTGGTGTCTTCTTTTTTATTTACACAGTTTCCAATGGTTCTCATTTCTTAACCGTGTGAGCTAAAAACTTGAAATTTGGAACATATACGGCCCTTAAGTTACT
>JAQFYE010000673.1:0-31374 GCA_034694305.1 Protaphorura glebata | reverse complement strand
GCGACTTTGATCAAGAATTTCGAATTTTTAAACTCAAGCTTATTATTATTATAATTTAATTTTAATTTATTTAATTTTAATTAAATAAAGAGTTAGCTCGTCATCTGGCTTAAGGATGATACCCCTAGTAGTAGTTCTGATAAACTACGCCTGCCCGGGGGATCGAATCCTCGCCCCAGCGATCTGAAAGCGTTAACATGTAGCAAACCGATAATAATGCATTTTTCGGCTATTTGGCGTAAAGATTCAAAGTTCATTTAAAAGTATCTTAACGGAATCAATAAATCCCCCCTTCCTCCGAATTTAACTACGAACGTCACGATTAGCGAAAGATTATGGGTTGGCGCCCTGGTTAGGATATTGGGATATATAGGAATGAAATCAGAGCATAGAGGAAGGAAGAAAGGATAAGGAGTGGAAGGAATGGACGTATTTAGTGAATATGTTGGAATTTGCATAAATGCGTCAAATAAGTCCAGTCTTAAGTTCTCAAGCTGCTGATTATTAAACAAGTATTAAAGCGGCGTGCTTTTCTCCATGAGCCCTGAGTGTAATGGAGCTTTAACTTAGCCTCATTGCATTTCATTAGACCGCCCATATGTTGATCCACCCCAGCCTTGTGCCTCTAAGCTCATTTAATACAGGGAAGAATGACTTGATTTAGAATATGAACGTGGAAAGGATGAAAATAATCTCAACGACTGAAAGAGCTTATCAAATCCATAATCTTAGTCTCCACTTCTCTACTCTCCATGGCCCACCGAAAATGAGTCTCAGGCTCTTAATGAGAAATGATGAATTTCAGTTCTACAACCTCACACGCGAGATTTGAAGAACAGATACAAAATTCAAATGAACTCAAATTTCACTAATCACAGATGTCATGCAAATGCTTAAATCGCACTACTAGAGCCGACCACAAATATCTGTACAGCGGATGGCGTGATTCGAGAAGCATAAACCTTAAATTAAGGATTAAACAAAAATTAATGTGAAATTATGACAACTAAAGTGCATGTAATCTGATTTCATATATAATTTTATCCTGTTCCATGAGCTCAAGAGTATGGTCAACATTTTCAAATTTCTCACACTCGTATATTATGCAATTATTCAAAATGGCATCCACTTGTGCTATTACCTCCATTTAACGAATCAATAAATTAATTCTCACCTTCAATTCCGAGAACTGCCTCGTCGTCTATCTGCAAAAATTACACGGAAACTTGGAATTAATATAATGGAACTCGAAAAAAATTTCCAGTCAGTTGATCTTCATAAATGTGAATGTAACTGTATTTTAAATAAAATTGACAATTTGCTAAATTATTTAATTCAATGATCCGTGATACCAAAAAAAAACTTTTCCTTGGATGTGGAGCCTTCGTAATCCTGTAAATAAGGCAGATTCGTGTCGAAATGTCGTGATATATGTATAGAGTGTCTACCACGATTAATTAATTCAATTTACTCATCTCAATTACAATGACTAATTTCTACAAGGTTTTATTGAAATTGGAATTAATGATTTCCTAAATTAAATAGAATGAACTTGAGGAGATACATCACGCTGCACTGCAGATCCCCTGAAAGGGGGAGTGCCAGTTAAAAAACAGGTTTCAGGCTTAATCAAATGTAATGATTCACTTCAAATGGAGTTGAGGAAGAGTCATTTCAAGCCAAAGAGAATAATTCAATCATGTCTCACATCAATCCATCCCTTTATAATTGTATTTAATTGAACTCAAATTCGATTCAATTTAGGTAAAAATAGAGGAAAGGGGTTTTAGGTGCTTGGTGAAGAACTCGAAGGGAAAAAAATCATTCTCACTCACGATCACTAATTTAATTTCCGCCTCACTTCTCTTTTCATTTCCGATGAGACTGATAAACTACGCAACCCCCTTCATCTATGCCCTCATTCCGATTTTTTACAATTCAAATCACTGTCAACCTCACACTATTCCCACGTTGTTTAAATTATAGAACTAGCAACGTTTCGAAATAGTGAAACCAGTAGGTCGAGGTCATGTGAATGCCTCGTGTCGATACTTAGGTGCATGCTGGTTAATATATACGTAAATCAGCAACCCTCCATATCATATCGATACTCACTCCATCTAACGTCATTGTGGCCTCTTTAGAGAATGTTGTCTTTAATAAATAAATAAAATAAATAAATAATTGTGGTTTGGGCTCCACGATTGAGAAATTGACCCTTGTGTCGAAAGTTTTCTCAAGAAAGTTAAAAAATATCTAATTTTTTTAGCCCGCTTACCCAGTACATTATATTAAGGGCTTGGGGAGTAGACCCATTGCATGTCTTGGCTTACTGCCGGATGAAGGATAGATTTTGGGACTTTTCCATAGTAATCGATACTTGTTAGTGTTAAATGCCCCACGTTTGGGGATAAATTATTACATGGGGGAACGTGTGAGTCTCGATTAAAAAATCAATGCACTCCCCACTTTGCACAATGTTGGTTAAGGTACGAGTTGCGCTTCAGAACAGAATTTCCATTAATATCAAATTGCGATGAAAGCGATTAATTATTCCAAGTTTTACGAGTTAGTTTTAGTGTACTTAACGACTGAAATTGTACATAGAATCAAAGGAACATGAGCGAGGAGTATGTGAAAGTAAACATGTTGAGTTCGGATTTTGGAAAGATCTAGTCGTGGTTCACACACTACCATAAAACAAATGGAGTACTGTGCTCTGTGTGTGTATCTCCCTTGTATGTAAGCCATTTAAAAGTCAAGATAGAAAATCCAGGTTTTAAGGAAAAAGCCCATCCACCAGATCCAGACTATAATAAAGCAAAGGAAGTATTATGAGGAAAATTTGCAAATCTCTCTTGCGTTACGCTTGGAGGGAAATAGGAGTGGTGGAGGTTGGACCGGCCGCGGCCACCAACTCCGACGACATAAAAGACCAATATATCCTGTCGTATTTTTTGACAATTATGGGTTTGACTTCCTGGATCCAGTTTTTCCCTCACCGTTCTCTCTCCCCGGTTAACTTTAATATGAGTTACTACAACGGGAAGGTACTTAGTATAATAAGTTAGCTACAGATAGCTTTTTCCCTTACTCTCTTCCTCAAGTTGATAATAAAAGATTACAAGGGTAATTTATGAGAAGGATGTGGCTGTGTGGGTCTGGGAAGTAATAGCCAGCACTGTGGATGGTTTTCCGGGAGAACAAAACTGCCCGTTAGTGGAGTGTTTCGTAGAAAATAAATGTCAAGTCTCTTAATTTCCCCTCCATACACACATACAACACATATGTACCTACATACACATTTGATTGAGGATTGATTGTAGGAATAAAGCTTTGAAGAACTAATTAATTAAGAGGAGCTATTAAAAACGTCATAATAATTGTCTAGTAAATGAGTGGTTCGGGTGATGAAGGATTTAACGAAGGAATAATTTGAAAGGCGTCTGTTCTATTAGAACGAAACCAACTCTAGAATATCCTTTAGAAAGTTTTCGGTCTTTTGTGTTAGGAGAATTGAAAGGAGGATTGAGAATGAATGTAATGTAATATGAACCCGTATAACATTGTTAGAACCAGTTACACGTTACGTAGTTTTAGTATTAGTATTGAAGAGACAAAATCTCTGACAGAGGTTTAGTGCTTTAATAATACCAACTAATATGTTTGTTTTCTTGTAGCCTGTAGGGCATGACTGAGGTTCTAGTTGTAGCTCTAGTTCCTAGTCCAACCGTCCTATCATACATAAGCTCTCTCACAGTTTACCTCTCTATTGATCCCTGAAATTGCACAGACCTCAGTCTAGTCTGTTCGCTTTTCAAAACTTGGCTTCGTGTGCCATGGAAGTAAGTGCTGTATAACTAAGAACGAAGGGATTATTCCTCCGTCGTATAAATTTGAACGCTTTATTCAGTGTAAGACTAATTATGATTTATTCAACAAAATTGGCAACAGGATCTATGGTTGGAATGAGTACGCACATGTATTATCATAATTTGGATTTATTATACATGATACAAACTTACTCTGCGTTCAGCAACCTGACACAACCTACTAAATGAACTTTCACTCACTAACCCAAAATGTCAATAGAAATTTGCGTCAAATGCAGAGCATGACTATTTACACCATAAGGGTGAATTTGAAATGCCAAATTAAATGTGTGTATGGCGTTCGTGTTTCTTCAATGCAAAGCAGCAATCAATTCTTGCTCAATTTCATAATCTTACAGATTATTAATGTAATATTATTAGGAAATTCCGGCATTCTCAATTTAATGTAATCCAGGGGTGCTGTGTCCATCATGTAATCCACTGTATCGCATGTGTATTTTTGTTCAACATTTGAATTATCTCCCTTTCTCCAACAGGTGTGAAAATAAAACTAGCTAATCAGGATATTAGTAATTCGCCATAGATTGGATGAAAACTGAAAGGAAAGCATTTAGAGTGGATTTTTAATCTTCATCACATCCAGGATCCCCAGACAAGACGACCATTCTGCTGACGTCAATAGTCGACACAAGTTTCAAAAATAGTACAACTTTCATTTCCACATTGAATCGACCTCATTTGCTCTTACTTCGTATTTTATCTCTGAAAACCTTGAAATCCACTAATGCTCTATGAACACACACCTACACGTACCTCCAACTTTCACGTTCTCCTTCATTCGCCAACATTTTCTACCGCTACAGTTCTCCAAGGGACAAGCACTCCATTAAAAACCCTAAAAGATTGATCTTTGTTTCAATGACTTTGGCTAAATCCAATGGGATTATCAGTGCAAGAGCTACAGCGTAGCTTGTTTTAAATGGTTCGTACAAAACATGACCAGACTTAGATTTCACTGAAAGCGCAACATGGTTTCTCAACTCCCTTGCTACCTTTGACTCAATTTCCTGATTACACCCATCGACCTCCACTCCTATACATTACACACATACATACACCTGTATCCAACACATCGCTTCAACCTCGACTCCGCATTAGAACAAACAAACACATTCATTCAAATGAAGGAACAAAGAACAGACAAAAATCTATAAATCCGGTCACGATTTGTTTATACTAATCTGACGTGAGAATTCTGGTAATAAATAAATAAATAAATAAATAAATAAATAAATAATACTAGCATCAAAACATGATAGTTTTCTAAAGATTTCTATTTTGTACTGAAAGGTAGCCCTAGTAGTACGGCATATTGAACTGGGCTGTGTGTTTTCTTTAGGACGTCTGAGAAAGTTAGCCCACCTGTCCTGCACACCACTTGTGTTTGTGTATATTGTGAAGTTTGGACTAATGTGGTTTATACAAATACTAGGTAGTGGAGTGGTGACTGCATGGTTGTGCTTGCGTTAGTGTTGTAGTGGGAGAAAATCCATTTGGAGAGTGAGGACGACGGCGTGGACGGTGAGAATCGGGTTGGTAATCGGAACTAACCATTTGATGGACGAAAGGAATCCGATTCAATCGTTCAAGTTCTCTTCTCTCACTTTCACTTCACTTTCACCGCCACGCATGGCTTCCCCACACAACACACCAAACACAATGAAAAACTTTCCTCTTTCTCTTCATTATTGTTTTCCACCAACGCCAACCTCCTCATTTCTTACAACTTTTTCTTTCTATAACTTACTTTTTTTAACCAACTTACAGGGTGGTATGAATAAGGAACCACTGAGTTTCCAGAAAACAATATCCGACAACAAAATCCGGCAATAATCGGTACGGCATGCTAATGCTCAATCATCCTTGCATATTCTTTTGTAGATTGACTTGTTTACTACCTGGCCTAGGGAAGGTGCCCCTACCAGTACGAGAAAATTCCTTTCCATAAAATTTATTTTAGGAAGTAAATTCTGACATTTATTTTCTTTTAGTGGTTAGTTAGTTAATTTCTTTTATAAGGTCAATAATCTAAGTTTTACAGTTATCAACATTCGGACAACGTTGGGAGAGATGTGAGCAATAATCAATTAGGAGCCACCCTGTACAGTTGTCTGTGATATAGAAAGTGCGTAACCATTTACATTACATCGGATGGAGTGGGTAATGGTAAGTTTATAAATACCGGAACTTCATTTCGTGAACTAACTAGTACCAGCGTGTGGAGTACAAAGCTCATAGGGCTTCTCCGCTCCAGTTTCTTCATTTGAGAACGTGATAAAATCAGAGGAAGAGAGTTAGAGCAATAAGTGCATTTGGCTGTTTCCAATTTTTTTTTATTTGTTGGATTCTCTTTGAGTGTACACGAAATATCCCAATTCTGTACAGACATTTGTGCAATATTTCCAAACCTCGCTTCTTGGAAGTATACCTTAACTTGTCCACGTGTGTACACGAGTATACTCTTCAGGACAGCTTTATATAATTAGATTTTCCAATTAAAAACTTTTAATGAAAATTTATTCTCCTTCACGGATGTGTATGTGTACCATGTGTATGTACTTTACAGTAGAGCCGTTCTCGTGGAAAAAGAAAATTTCAAAAGTTAGAATCTAGTTCCATGAATAGGACGCAGTGATTGGAAACAGATGTCAAACTATTTAATTGGAGCTTGTTAAGGAATGAGAACACTTTCCTATCAGAACAGTATAAATATTTTCAATAACCTTGAAAATTGCATTTGAAGATGCGAAGGATATTTCATGACATCCTAAATGAGAAATCTGTGAGGTAAAAATGTGAACTTTTTTTCCTATCAATACTAGGAATTACCAAAGTTCTAGCTGCCATATAAAAACGAACTTGCAAGTTTTAAGTAAGGTTAATTTTAATAAGTAAGGTTTATTTTTCAAGCTAGGATTTGTTCAAATATTGCAGTCCCTGAATAAAAAAATATCCTTGCATAGGAAGAGTTTGACAATTTGCTATAAATCCTTATTATATGACTCATTCGGTGGTGGATTTATTCATGGAAGTATGAAGAATAGAATGACAAGATTTCTATCCTTTATCCTAAAATTGATTGTTCTCTTTTTCTTCCAACTCTCAACTCTGCAGAGTTTAATAAGTGACACCCTAATGGAGAGACTCCAATAAAATTCCACTCTTCACACTTCTCCAAACTCGACTAAATCTGGGAAAAGAAAGAAAATATAAAATCTCGTAAACACCCAATAAAATAAAATGAGGGTTGAGGAAGAAGAGAAGAAAAAAGCCATGTGGCTAAGAAGACTTGTCGAGTCAAGATATGTTCGAGTTTTTCTATCTTCGGCCTCGCTTGGCCCGGCCGGCTAAAGCAAACGAAAAAAAAACAGTTTTCTTCCGCGGGAAAGAAATTGGAAAAGTTCTTGTCATAAGTATCTCTTCGTCTTCGTCTGGATTTGGTATTCTGTGGGTGAAAAAAAAACCTACGTGCCATACTACTTACGTACGTACGTGGCCCACACTGTGAGTAAAGTTCAATTTCTTCCCGTCCCCCCATCACATAAATTTTCATTTTTCATAAGAATGGCCGTAGGGATGAGTCCACCCCCAGAAAACTGTACAAGAGATTTCACCGGAGAAAGAACAAGGTAAAAAAAGTGAAAGCCATGTAATGTACGCATGTCATTTGAATTATCAAAATTATTATTGCCAGGTCCGCATTACTCTCATTTTGATTTATTGGACGGCAGGTCTCCTTTCTCCCCTTCAACAAACCAAATCTGGCTGTGGACAAGGACTCATGCACCTTTATTTACTTTCACCGCCGTTTATCCAATTTTCACTGAGAAGGATTTAATGGGGTTTCTCCCCCTCGTCGTCTTTAGGAGAAAGAGAAAAAAAAGTTAAGCTGATTCCGGCTCCCAATTTTTTTTAACAGAGTCAGATTAACTGTATAATTTGATTTTCTCTCCCCTTCTTCTTTAGCATGTTTACGAGTCAGAGGGTGTGGGTGAGTAAGTGCAAGACTTTCTTCGGCTCATGAAACAGTCAGGTAAACTCGATTCGTCACGGCAGGGTACACGTACATCCCGCAAGGGATACATGTTCCCGGCGTCTCACCATATCCTGTCATTCACTAAGAGGTCAAATGTCTTGAGGATTTGGCCATGTAAGGATGATGTTGATGTTCAAACACTTTTCTTCACTCCGCGTGTTCAGAAGATGTAACAAGAACTGATATAATCAACTTCTTTAAACTCTTGAGCGCATAATCTATCCTAAGACATCGAATTCTCCAGCGTAAAAAGTATTAAAGCAAAAGTACAGTGGTAGTAACTTTTTGAAGGCTCTTTTGAAAATTGTTTGGAATATTAAATGATTTTATTAATGACAACAAGCAAGTCCATTGCAGCATGATGGTATGGTTGGCCCATTCTGTCTCGCTGTGCTGGGGTTCGATTCCTCGGACTCGCACTCCCGGTGGTTGCTTTAAAGAGGTTTTTTCCACTGGTTCTTCCTACTACTAGATGGTACCTACGTTGTACGTCTCTAGGCCAAATGGGAAGCAACCCAAAAATACGCGATCATGTTTGATTCGGCCTCAGCGGCTATGTCAATTAATGTGGGTGTATTTTGTTTATTAATAACAACTAGGTTAAATGAGGTCAGGGTGAAGGGTGCTTGTAATCAGCGAAGTACGATGGAGAATATCGGTATCTCCATGCATTGACTAAAAAAATTGTGGAAAGTATTGGCCGTGAATCGTGGATTTGAAGAAAGGACTTCATTGAATGGCCCAATACTCAATAGATTGGGTGGAAATGACCTCCAAATTTGACAAGTTGCCTGAAACACGTATGTTGGGAGTTGAGTGAAGGTCTTAGCTATAGTTATAATGACCTGCTAAATAATCATTAGCCTCTTAGATAGAGCTGACAAGGGGCTGGGAGTCGGAGGGTTTTTTGGACGGAGAAAATAAGGAGATTGAAGGGAGACGGAGAAAGCATGTTCAATGTTGACTTTCTCTTTTCGTCCGTGTTGACTCCGAGCCAACGCCGCAATGCACTTCCAAGTCCAAAGTCCAAAGACTTGAGAATGTTTACTCCTTGCCCACGAAATGCAACGATTGCTTCTATTCCAGCTGCCTGGCACTCTCCTTGAATACTGATTAGTGGAACGAGGAAAGTCGAGGGTTTGGGAGAAAAATAGGCATTAAGAACGTGGGGAAGAGGGAAGGAAGAAAAAAATTCTATGCACAATAAATTTCCTTCTCACACTTTTACTTTGAGCAACAACACAACCACCTTCACAAGTCTTCAAGGACCGACCCAGCCCAACTCCTTCACAAACCAAATTTATATTTCTTCAACTCAACATATGTATACCGAAATTGGCAACCACCGTGCGCATTCAAATTTTTTCTTCATTATTTCTACGAATATGACTTGTTTTCTAATTATGCATGCACCTGATCATGCTCTCCTAATTTTTGGCATTCATCTCACGTGACACCCGGTAAATTGAACTTTGTCGTATGGCATAAAGGTAAAGCGTCCATGTCAGAACGAATCTGACTCAATCCATACGAACCAGAAGTGTAGTACTACAAAATGGAGCGAAAAGGTAAGGGGCGGAATTCAAGTCAGAAATTGACTACACAATTATAGAAATTGTTTTGCTTGGTTAATCACGACAGATGGATGAATTATTTAAAATAAATCCACTTAAATATGATGAAACCAATTCAAGTGACCACCTGCACGTTAGGAGTCCAAGGTTTCAATTATAACACCTGCATCGGTTCAACCCATTTCCAATCTTCTCATGAGTCTGTTTCCGAAAACTGTCAAACTCTTGAATACCTTTTTAATATAAACAATTCCATTTCAAATTTCTAACTAGTATATCAATTCCGCGATGAAAACCTAAGACTTGACACAATTGAACTCATAGAACGGGTGTACGACTGTGCAATTTTTTACTAAGACGTGAGATGAAAGTGTATTCAAGTTTTGTACATAAACCGGGTATTAAGAAAGAAAATCCTTTGAAGGAATAAATAATCCTTCCTACTTTGCCTTCATGCCTGTTCAGAAGTTCAACGTCTTTTGTGGAGTAAATATTTTCTGTGAACGACTTTCACTCCCCGACGCATGTGACTGTAATAAGAAAGACGCACCTGTACAATAGCAAAATAAGAGTCTGACAATGGAGGTGGGAAATACCATTAGTGGCACGCCAGTCAGAGCAAAACCCCTGACAAAAACCAGGAATTCACAATTTCACATCGTTTTTAGAGCCAAGAAGGAAGAGCAGGTGTGTAAGTCTTAGCTACCTGTACTTCTCCTTCGCCCAAATAAACTGGGTGAAAATACTGGGAGAAAGTCCAATGCTCTGAGAAAGTGTGTGTGTTGAGTCCATATGTGTATGTGTGGTTTGAATGGCCACAAAAGTAGGTTCTTGGAGCAAAATCCTTCATCATGTTCAAACTCTCTAGGATGTGTTTGGGAAAACTAAGTTGAGTGCGTGATACGCTATGGTATCAAATACTCCATAGCCTAGGTAATTTTTTACACCTCAGCTACGTAATTCTACTTACACGTTCTTAGAATCTTAAACCAGAGACGACTGACTCCTGTTCCAGTTCCTAGTTCCAACTCACATATGTAGTATTTCCGATTCTTACCAGTATTCTTTTCTGAAGAGCGATTACGTAATCGTATAATGGATAATACGAGGTCTGTGTCATGGGGGTGGTACGCAGGTTACAGCCCAACTTCCGCACATTTTATGACGTTCTGCAAACACGGAATCTTTCTATTTGACCTGCAATTGTAATCCGACCGACTGTTCTACGGGTATTCGAGTAGGAAATTTGCAAGGAAATTGGCTATAGACAATTTATTGACTTGATCGTGACAATTGAATAAAACTGAACCTAACCTCGTATCCTCAATACAGAGAACGGGCAAAGCTAAATCCTAATTCTTGTGGGTATTTTGTAGAAATGTAGTTACCACGTGCTTCCATACTTAACCGACATTTGAATCATTCATGGACGTGTCCCACGCCGGTTGATGTATTTCTTGCTCATACGTTATCTTGCTAAAGATGAAAGAAATGCTAAGAACTCACAAACTGCGGGGTATTGATCCCCCGGTATTTTAATAATTCAAAAACAAAAGAAGTATGAGGGTTGGAGTGAAGAGGAAAAATCTTTTACTTCATTTTAAGCATTTTGAGAAGTCGTGGCACCGCCACAGCACAGGGGTTCGTGCTTGACACCTGTCAAAATGCAAGAAAAAAATGTTCAAGACCACGAGAATCGTGCACTGGAAGTATTTACCCTTCCTTCTTTAGAGTTGAATAATAATGCATTTCGTGTTCCAAAAATGCAGTTTTACCTCCAGTGTCAACGTTCACCCGTTGACGTTTCCTTCACAAGTTCACAGCAGACCTTGAACTCAAGACTCCCTCACATTCTTTTTCCCCCCAAAACCACTTCCTTTCTCATTTTTCATGAATTTTTTTTATCGTTTCCCCCCTTGTGCAATTTTTATGAAAAATGCGTGCGGCGTACCAACCAGAAACTGACTGACACGCTCACATTATGGTTCCAAAGGCCAAGGCCATACAGAATTCCAATGATGGCTGGAACCTGCATCCCAGGGTCAGTCAAGGTATGATGAATGTAAATTGGTTTTTTGCGCTCCAAAACTTGGAGAGAAATGCTTAGAAGATAAGAAGAATTAGTTCAGCAAACGCATGTAATGGACCTTTGACGAACTTTAACTGTTCTCTTGCATGCAATCCTTTCATATAAAGGAATATACAGGGTGGTTCACCCTTGCAGCCGACGCTGAATTTTGACTGAAAAGATTCGGTGTGTACGGAAATTCATAGAAATCTGGACCTTTGGATTGGATACAACGAAATCCTGAATAATTTTCTCCACAAAATAAAAACTTTTCTAGTATAGCCCCCAGGTTTGAAGGTAAAAGGTCATGAACCGCCCTATAATAGTGGCCGAATGAATTGGATTGGGTCGTGGTCGTCCGGGAATTGCTGTGAATTGTACGTATTACATATCAGGCGTAAAGTTGCCAATGTCAAGATTACTGGTTTTATGTACCCAACCTACGTATTATTTCCTACGAATTCATTTAATTTAATGTATAGAAGTTTTCACTCTGTCCGACGGCTTCATTAACTCTTATTTATGACTCTCTCTCTCTCGATTTCACCATTTCAAATGTGGAATTTTTTGGGAGAAACAATGGAATGGAATGCATACGGAGGCGTTTCCATTCAGTCATGTACATATTTCTCACAACTCGTAAATCTAATGTGTAGAGAACATTAAAGCCATGGCCATCTGCTAATGTAACTTCCTATATGTGTACGTATAGATACACTAAAAATTACTCCAGTATTTAACTACGTAAGCATATTTTCTTCGCCAAAATTCGACTGAAGCCAGATTTATGAAGGCGGACCCATTCTAGACGGAAAGTCCTAGCTCTCAATTTTGAGTCGAATGGAATTTAGGAAATGCATATGTACATATAGTTGACATTCTAAGTAGTTCCACGTATAAATTCTCCCACGCTGGAAATAGAACGAGAATTTAAATGAGGCAAAAGTAAAGTTATACCAAATGTGGAAGGTTTTTAATAGAAAAACCAGAGATATTTAAATAAGTGGGAAACACATGAACTCATCATGGAGTACGTTATATATGACTTACGCAGTGTCCTCTGCAGAATGAAAACTCTTTAATTAACAAGGTAAACAGCCCGTATGTCTGTGTTTGCAGTAGATGACAGGAGGTGACCAAAAAACAATTAATTGGGGGAGATGTCATGCAATCCTTCGTCTAGAAGATTTTCTTCGTACAGAAGGTACCCCTAGTAGTAGGAAAAGACACTCCAGAATAAAATAAATCTGAGTCGGGAAGTCCTTGACACCTCAAGAGTGTCCCTTGCGAATAACACAGTATACTCCGGGTTCACTTTGTTATGTCGTTGAGAGGAAAGAATTAATTGCTGAGACAAATTGGGACTACATAGGACATGGACACGGACCCAAATGAAGTATTTTGCGACAAGCACGTTTCTAAAAGCGGGGAAGAATCAAGTTTATTACAAGGAGCTCGGAGCAAAAAGAAATTACACTCACGCTTAACATGGCACAGGCGGAAAGTGCGTTGGACTGGTTAGCATAACAACTGCCTAAAAAGTCTTGGAATATTTTAGTTGTGCCAAAGAGCATTGCAGAAGGTCGGGAAGTTCTCGCAGAGAATTTCATACTCAGAACCTTGTACTATTCTCCAGCTTACTGATGTACGACATGGAACAGCGATTCTGGTATTGCATTCCTTAAATTAAGGACATATAAAGTCCTACACAGTTGACTGGGTAATTAGTGCTCCGAAGGTCGAGGGCTACAGGGTGATAAAATATACAAAACACAATTACGTAATTTTCCTGCCCAAGGACGTAGGCCTCAATTACAAATTCTCATTATGGATTCTGATCCATCCGCGTAGATCCTAAGTAGATTCGTATCCGCTAATTAAAGCTTTCTAGCCAATGGCCTTACTTTCCATACAATACAAGCAATCAAAAAGTGTACTAAAAAACATTAATGTCGCCTTGATCACCTGAAAAAAAAGAAAATTGAGGTATCGGGGAATTACAAAATAGGACCTTCGTTTTGAAGTGTATAAAATTTAATACTAGGTTCGCGAGAAGCAGTCTATTTTTATAAAGAGATAGTGATTCAATGCAGCCCGCAGTCATTAAGTTCTTAGTTTTTGTGGTAGGAGGGCACAAAAGCCGGAAATGATGGAGATGACAGAAAGGTTCTTTGCACAAGCTTGTGATACGGTTTTAATTTATTTGATGATTTTGCTACTAAATCACACCCGCTCTACATTACCACAATTGATCTACAGCTCAAATGTATGTCAATGTGTACGAGCCATACTCTGGTTTCACTAATTACCGTATTTTCTACATCTAATTTTTTTATATCTCGCAAGAAAGTGGTGTAAGGAATTCCTTGTCCCACGAAACGTATGTCTATGTACTATGTAATGACGAATTTGAAAAAAAATTGTCAATCGACATAACTTTTTCTGCATATCACCGCCATATTTCTAGGTGTTACAGATTCAAGTTTTAAGAATTATTTCCGATTACCATCAAATTAACTACATACTGGAAAGCCACTTCATTTTACGCTCCTGGCTAATTCTGAGCAACTAATGAGTGTCAGTAACACATAGAAACCAGAGGAAATGTTCACTTTTCTATTGAACGGGATTCACTTAGGACTAGGACTACCGGTGTAAAGTGTCGTAATAGACTGTCACTGCACTCACGTCATCGAGTGCACAGGAAGTAACACGACACACAAGAAGTAATTTCCTCACATTCAGCTCTCAAATTCCCAGCACTAGACCTTTAGAGCAGGAGATAATTGAGGAAATCAAGTTTTCCTCGAGTGAATTATATTTACAGGAGCACCACAAAGCCAATGAGAAACCTATTTTCCTGGGGTAATAAAATTGGGCGTTAAAATTTATTTTTCGTGAGGGATTCTATCAAAAACAAAGATTCATTGTTTGTTTTTCAATTCAATGTTTTATTTACAAACAATTTGGCGGCTGGTGTTGTTAATGTTAAACCTGATTATAGCACTTGTTAGCCATTAGGTACAATATTGCAGGTTCCGCCAAATTTGCAGAAGACTACTACGGAAGATTTTTATTTTATGTACAAATATACAAGTTAGACGAGTTGATACAATATGGTGTTGAATTGATTTCGTTCACTATCTAATTATAATTTTGGTCTCCACCCGAACTCTGGTTTTGCGACGTCACGTTATAATCTATTAGCTACATTCTGGAACCACAACGCAGCAGTTTGATCCGTCATCTCACGCATTTGTTCCCCGGGTTTTCGGAAAAGGGAAATCCAGTGTGGACCTGTTTAGCGTGGCTAAACAAGCGGGTGGGATCAATTAGTTTTGACAGCGCAACGTAATAAATCTCAGGACAATGACACAATGTTGAGCGCAAAGGATTTTGACCTTAGAGCCAGAGAGCACACAATACAGAGAGGGAACTTTCGTGTTGACATGTTAATCTATAAGGAAAACACTCAATGAATGATACACACTATTGTGCTCTAGATTCACTATCAACTCAGTCTACGGGTGTATTGTCACCCCATCACCACAAAATAATGCCAGCGAACTAAACTTGTGTTCTACACAAATACAGCTCACCCTATTTGCTTTTCACTTCACTTCACAGAAAGGAAAAGAAAGGAAATTTGTAAAGGGGTTTTCCCAGGCTTAACCGGGTTCGTAAATGAAACCTGCTAATTCAATTCTTTTATTCGGATATTGATCGGTTGACATTCTTTGAAATTCAGTGATATGTTTTAAACTGGGCATAACATTGACCTGCGTCGGTATGACATGGGCATGGGCAGACATCGCATTGCCGTTGTATTAGGTACCCCTAGTAGTAGGATAGGGGAAACATGTGTTTCTAAGCAAGCTCGTGGGTTTCAACCCTTAAAGAAAATAGGCTCCCTACACAAATTATTCCAAAACATGGTAATAATGTGCAAATAAAAACCAATTCTAATCTTGTATCGAGAGATTTAAAAATGTAGCGACAAAAAGAGCAAGGAGTATTTTTCTACATACTGAGTTTGGCTTGATCAAACTGTATCAGAAGGAAGCTAAGAAATGATCGCTTGGATGCACTTACACAGTGAGTGAAAGTAAATCCTTCTACGTAAACCATTTCTTAGACTGGAGCAGAACAGATTGAATGTTGTCGGTTAGAAAGGGAGAATAGGTCCAACAAATCCTTTGCCTTGCCTGTATGGATGTTCAATATTTGAAAAAAGAGGAATGGGGAGTGTAAAGCTTTGGAAAAAGTCTTTGAGATTCATTTTGAACTAATCTGATTTAAATTCAATATCAAAAAGTGTATGCACCCGGTATGTGTATGCAGTTGGAGTTCCGTCCTCAGATTCCATTTCATGTATGTGAATTGGCTCAATTGAAAAGAGAAAGCATTAAAGCCGGGTTTCCGTTTCTGAAATAGTTTTGACAAATGTTGAGCTCATGTCTCCAAGTGCTTATAAATCAGTGTCTCTTTTTTGCACGTGCCGGGAGTTTACTTCAAATGTATAGCACAACTTATCCTGAAGGTCTACGGCCTACAACATAGACCTCTTACAACTGCTCTTCCTATCACAAAATTTTTGATTTTATTTACTTCACGCAATGGACATTTATAACAGTCCATTCCTTCCACTCCCAAAGTATATACTTTCACTGGATTGAAAAACTTTTGAGTTCATTGAATTTAAACAACTATCTTCAAAAGTTTGGACTGTTTGGTTTGTCCACTCCGTCTTTGCCCTGTTGGTTCATTTCTTGGGATAAACGCCCTTTTAAGTATCATTCCTCGGCAAAGATCAATAGGTTGGGTTTTTGTATATTTTGTAAGAATCGATGACGTCTGCCGACGAAATGAATATAATAAACTTCACAAATATTTGACCCGGGTACCACCCACCGTGTGTCATCCAACAAATGACCAAGACACGATTTAAATTCTCCGTTTTCCATTCCTCCCTCCCGTATCGTCCGTTCAAATCTCAAACACATTTCTCATGCCTCCTTTAACTTGGCTCGCGTATTTCTCTTGGGTCATCAAAAATGGACTTTCGTGTCCACCGATTCGTATTACATATTACCCGTAGCCAGAAACTCATCCGGGTTAGATACATTTCACAATTTCCATTTTCTCTCTCCACTCTATTGACATGATATAATTTCCTTGTGTAGAACTACGAAATTGTGAAATTTAAAATTTCGTTACGAAAAATATAATGGAATAATTGCTTAGCTCAAAATTAGAGTGCCGACAACAATCTCCAGTTATTTGCTCGTGAGTAATTTCAACCTCATCGCCTCATATTAAATTTTGAGCTAATGTTGACCTCGTTTAATCAAAATCTACGGAAGGAAATTTTTTTTGGATATAACGAAAGTCGATAAATGGAAACATTTTCTATTGTGTGAGTACATCCACGAGGTATAGGTTCGATTAAAGGAGACTTCCAATACAGAATGTGTAAAATGCTGACCGTAAAGTCAGGGAACCCAGGTCATGCGCAAAAGTGTAAAAACTATAATTTAAGTGCGTGAGTATATAATTTGTAGGAAATGTTTTTGAACTGAAGGAGGGCGGGGGAGTGGACGATTCCAGTATCCTCTGGAAGGCGGTTCACTGGGACATTACTCTGTCACTAAATATCTATTGCTTTCTCCGTCGGCTCATCGGAGGTCTTTCTCCCAGTTCTAGGGCTACTCGTTCTCTTCCGAAAAAAGGGAAGGTACAAAAGGTGAACGACAAAGAGAATGAAACGTAAGTGCGGGTGTACAGGAGGAATACATAGCTCCCCACTCCACTGAACATTCCACTGCAAGTTTGGAATTCGAGGAAGCGAAAGATATTATTTCGATAAAATATGTGATAGCTTTTCTCCTGTTCATTCCATACTTCCTCTCCCGCGCGCCCAACTTTCCTTCACCCTTCCCAAAGAAAAAAAAATATACGGGTTTACAGATCAAACTCTTGATAACTGCTTCGACTTTCTGTTTCCGCACATTGTCCACGTCTACAGGGGAAAGGTAACATGGTCATATGCTTCGTCATGATCATAAAGTTAACTTCCGTCCTTCTCTTACATATGTTATGGTCAGGACTCCAAATACGTTATTTTGTACTTCAATCCAAAGAAATTCACTGTATCGTAGACTTGTTGATGTTTTTAGTCTTAGAATCTTACTAGCACATTCCTCACAACAGTCAGACAAAAGTCAGACAAATATGACTGATCCATAGGTGAAATACAGACTTCTTAACTTTATTTTCTTTTGACTGTAACATACACAGGCTTTGCTGTCGATACCGTACGACCGGTTTACAAAAGAACACGAGGGAGACAATAAGCATTGACAATCGCTAGAACTTAGAACAAGTTATTAGGGTCTCTATATAATAAAAACTTGTTGTGAAGCTGGGAAAATACGAGGTACTTGTTGTGCCCTGTGCCCTCACGACCTGAATCCAATTCTAAAAACTTTTAGCCATAACCATTGGACAGGACCACTTGTTTTAGTGAAGCATCGATTGCAGTCGAGTACAGAAAATGGGTAGAATCGCCATAGAACGTATACAGATACAGAATCCAGGAACACTGCATTAAACATCCTAAAGAACTGATGAGTAGGAGGTAACTCTGGACATTTTAAAGTTTGAGAATAGAGTGACATCCAGAAAATTCTTGTCATCACATTGACCCATGGACAGTCGTCGTTGTCTGGAAGAAAAGTTTTTGTAAGGAGGCGGTGGTGGTGCGTACTCTCATATTTCTGTTCCTACATCAAATATTAAACCCGTCACCGTTTCTCACTGACTTTTCCCTGAGGACAAAGATTGGAGTTTTACTGTAGAGGAAACAGGAGGAGTGACTGGTTTCCCGGTTACAAAAACTTGTGTGTCTGTCCAAGGAAAGAAAGCAAAGGACAAAAGGAAAACTTGTCTTTTGAACTGAAGGCCAGGCGAAAGGGAACTTTATTCCCACTTGTCTCCTTGACGAGACCAAAAAGACAACTCAAAGGCTTGTCGACTTCTATCTTTAGTTCACCTACAATTTTAGTTTTACACACGACGCACTTTCTCCGTAAAAAAACATCATCAGTCCTCATCCCTAAACAACGCTTGTATATATTTAGACGCATATTGGCTTTCACTTTCTTGGAATCTCAGTTTGAGCCATTGTCCAAGTTGTTAGCAAAGACAGAGTCACAAAATTTGTTCGATTTGTCCAGCAAATATTTTGACGAGTTAGTAAACACATATATTGTTTCCAGAGGGCGCTAGAAAAGTATCGGAGGTGCTAGGGTAGGTGCTTCACATTACATTATAAAGTTTTGGAATCATAACTAAATATGTAACAAAATTTTAAAAAAATATATAAGAAAGACAAGCAGGTATAGTTTAAAAGTGAGCCGTTCTAAATCTGCTCTGAGGTTGACTATCCGTTGGTTTGGAAGAGCAGTCACAAGGACCCCCGGAACGGTTGTTATCTAAAAACGGAATAACTTCTTGAACCCGTGGTCTTGTATGCATGCATGGTTCACTCTGACTCAGTTGAGTACTCGGAGTGAATTTAGTATTGGGATTGCATTGTTGGTATTTATCAGTGAACTCCAGTCTCATATGAGACTTGACAGACTGCCGCCAACACTCAGGATGTGAGAGAACAAACACGACTATCTTGGTCCTTCCTTCGTCCTTTCCCTCCATGGATGAAATGGAAGGAACTCCTAACAGTAAAAGCTGTAGACCAAAAGTGCTTTCTATTTTCAATCCAGAGCATGAATTCCATATATGGCTGGGTGTATGTTGAACGTGTCTTCTATTGACAAAAAGTGTGTGGACTGAAAGGGATGGTGATCTTCTATTCATTCAATTCCAGCTGTTTGATCTAGCAGGACTCTTAGTCATGGAATGGAGCTAACGGTTGAGTCCAATAGACTTAGGCATGCATGAGAGATAAGACCACAATCTATCGAGTGTAAAATGTGTCAAACGATTCTCAACGGCGGTAAGCAAGAAGACAAGTGCTCCCCAACACATTCCCCCGACAGGAGTGTTCATATTTTATAAATAGATTCAACCAGATTTTCCCCCCAAAGTGAGTTCAATGCCCTTCCCAACGATTTTCACTCTTACAACCAATCCCACTCCGTTCTTCACCAGAAATTGGGAAACTTTCCCTAATGTCGGCATTCTCAAGGTGACCGTATTCAAAACACTTCCACGATACAATACCATGTTTTTAACCACAGTTTTCCCCAGGTGGAAGCGCTTAGAATGCCAAAAGGGCTCCGGTCCTGGTGTGGAGACACTTCGCGCCTCCCCTCATTTTCGTCGGGCGCAAGTGGGGGGTATTACCCTTTACCTTGCCCCATTATAAAAACCAGCGTCAGAAAAATCAAAATGTCAAAATTTCCAAGAAAATTAAAAAAAGGACTTTCTTATTACATATAGTAAATCTGATCCTCATTCTGCCTGAAGTTCTTCAATTTCTTACCAGCTGGATCAAAATCGACCGTGCTTATGCGTGTTATATTACTAGTGATTATGATGACTAGGATTAGCATATTTGTATTACTTACAGTGAATATTCAAGTGGTAGCTGTAGAATGTCGACGCATGTGCTACTAGGACGTCAAAGTTTAAATATCTGCAAGTAAACAAGATAATTATTATTATAAAAAAATTTGGTGACGGATATTCCCTTAAAATTTGATCATATTACAGCAGAATTTCTTATACATTCTCTATGTTTTGTTTTATGTGCGTTTTGCAAGACTGTTTAATACGAGTGCAACGTAAGACGTTCACCTTGAAAATATGTATCGGCTAGAAGGAAAGTTTCGATTACATAAGATCGTTAGAAAATTTCGTAGGCAAATTTCACTCAGCTATCCCGAAGTTACGTATTCGGAAGGGTGTACATGTTAATTCCATGCATGAGGGGACATGAGGTGAAGAGACGTCAACAAGGAACGCGGAACAATTCATTCATTTAATGTCAGGCAAAGTAAGATTTATGATGTGTTAGTATCACTAACTCGATGTACTTTATGAATTACTCATGATCAAGCATAATACTGAAAACAGTGGTTAAACTATTACCATGTAACTTGAACTACCAGATGGGTGACGTATCTTTATTCATACAAAACCTTGATAAGCGTAAGGAACCAATTTAAATTGAAAATTAAACAATTCCCTTTGGATTTAGAACTGAGTGAGTGAGTAGTGTTTCACACACACTTTGTCTGGGAATATGAATGTGTCTATGTGTCTGACAGATTCATTATCACCTAGAACCCGGCTTCGTTTTCTTTTGTAGAATTTAGAGTGGTGGTTTGATTGATAATTCCATGTGAACATTTGACTTGACTTGTACACGTTGATACACTAGACCCTGTAGTTATAACAATGATCAATAAAGTAATTCACGCCTTCAGCCATGCACTCCCCGTCATTTATATAAGTAACCCTTTGTCAAGTCAACTCTGCTCAAGTGGTTTGTTAATTAAGTCTTTGAGGAAATAAAATGTAATTTGCAGAATTTGAGTCCATTTCATAGAGATGAATTATGAGATAGTTCATTCGGTGACAGCTGCTTTCACCACCGTTCGGGAGACGTTTCCGTCAAACCGTACAACTTAACGTTAGATTTCCTCGACTAGGAAAAAAATACAGAATAGCTACATTTTATTTCAAATATGTAAATAATGAATTATTACAAATTCATTCGACCGATGCACCGAAAGATCAAGTTCAAAACTCCTCGTAAAACCTTCAATATTTTCGTAAGTTTCTTTTGAATTTTTAGTGCAGTCACCCTTAAGAGTAAATTCGATTGCATAAAAAACCTAAATTTGAGTATTGAATGAACATTAACATTACTATACAAATTTGGTTGGGCGAAGTATGTGACATTCAAATTTTTATTTGGGGATATCTTAATGGAATACTCTACAAGATCTGGATTGTGCTTACTATTTTCGAACAGCTGTACAAATCATATTCTGTCTGTATAGACAGAAACAAACAGATATTTTAAGGGGTAGGCGGAGGTGGTCCCTTGTCCCTACGATAATATTATTTCATGGCATGACACACCGGATCATTCATCTTGCTCGTGCCCTCCTTGTCCTTTTCAAATCCCCAAAAGATCCCAGCTGTTCATTTTCACCGTCTTCCTCGACCTAAAAAACCTTAACTCTTTCTTCCTATTTTCTGTAGATTTTCAGCGTGAAATAAAAAAAATGTGGAAGGTTCTTTCACCCGACCGCTCACTCAATTTAACTCTGAGCCTCTCATGTCCATTCATTCCCAGTTGGCTAACCAACTAAATAATATCTTATTCCCCTTATAATCGTCTGGTAGAGGTGCAAATATTTGTTGCAATTTTATCTGGGGGCTACAAAAATATCTACACATAAAATCTGCAGTATCCAGTCCCCAGGTCTGACTAGTAGATCCAGTAAATCAAACAGGTCACACGATTAATTACTTTCCAGTCAGCGATTTCCACTGCTCCTTAGAGAGTTGGCATGAGGTGAGTTTGGTTGTAGGATTGGAACACGGACAGACAGAAAGATACTCTTGGGTCGGTCTGAGACTCAGAGTCTAGGCTATCGATCCATGACAGGACAAATGAACCCGTGTCTCTCTGTTTATTGTATTTACTCTACTCACTCACACCGTCTAGGAATTCTCGGATAACCCTGTCAACTCCCCATATTAAATGTCTCCAGTCTTAAGGAACTGCTTAGATATCAGGAACAGGATATCTGAGTGTTTTGTCGGCGTGGATACCAACTTGAATTTGACCTTCTAGTACACACAATCTTTCACTCCTTTGTCATTTCTAAGGAAGTTTGGACAATTCATCCGCAAAATCCAATCAAAACCTCTGTATAAAAAATATTAGCAATTTTAACCCTCAAAAACCATGTCTTCTGCGATTCTGCGGTAGAAGAGCCGATCTGCGATTCTAATTACATTGCAGATAGGTCGTTCTTCCACGTGAAAGAGAGAAAGGAGCTGGCACAAAAAAAGTACGGCCCCTTTGGCTGCTAGAAATACACAGTGGGCATGTAAGGTGAAAGCAAGTAAAAGTCACTTGCTTTCACTTTACATGCCCACCGTGCATTTCTAGCGTCCAAACGGTTAGACTTTTGGGGGTAGGACTTTCACAAAAGTTGTTCAGGGTGACATAAGCAAGGTAGAACATATAAAAATTCCAACGAATTCCAACGGCGTACTTTTTCTGATAAAGTTTGTGCTCCCTCCTTTGAAAAAATCAACCGAGGGTCACGACCTGTCAAAATCGTCTCAGGGCCTGAGCGTGGATTTCGTCTGCTTACTTGCTAGTTTCTAATAAAGACCGCTGGGTGAAATTAAAATTCGGGAAATGACATAATCGATCCAATCCCAATGAGAAGGAGATTAGTGTGTGAGATTCTGACTCTCACAATTTTAAGTAAGAATCCATGTAGATTGTAAAAAACCTTGACACGATGGAACACATGAAAAAAATATGATAAGCTATAAAGTTCACTCATCGATTTGTTGTGTTAGTGAGGAAATGCTAAGCATGGGACGTCAGTTTGATTGATCACTGGGAAGGAAAAGCGAAAATGGGGTTTGACGTGTGTACTGTGCTGTGTGCATGTTGTATTTAAAGAGTGACACTGAACTGGGGGTTTTTTACCAGTTTTGTATAACTACATATGACTCACCCCGTACTACTCCATTTTCAACGTCCAACTTTTACGGACGGATTTTTAATGCAACAGGAAAATGACTTTGAAAGTTTCCTCGAATAAAAACCATAAAGTGAAAGTAGTTTCTGAGTAATATAATTCTCTCGCCTCACAGCCCTTTCACACCTCCCGTCAGGGGAAGTTTGGACGAGGAGGACGGGAAAAAAACTAACTGAAATTTGAAATATTATTCATACATACATTCATACGCAATACGCAGCTAGATGTACAGCTAGCAGCTATTTCAAAACTAATGGTACAAAAACGGACGCCAAAATTGCTGTACGAAAAAAAAATCTTGCAATAAAGGCAAGAAGGGTGTATGAAGGCCGACTGGAAAGAAACTGCAATGTCTAGAAGTGAAAGAATGGAATGGAATGTAGATTCGGTTGAAAGAGGACGAGGAAAGATAACGTAAACATATTTGGAGATTCAAAGGGGAGTTTATACATATAATAAAAAAAAAGGAAACGAGTTGTCTGGTCTGACTTTCTTTTCCGACTTGAGCTGGGCCCGCCGATAATGCATTCCTCCAAATGTGTACCAGTCGCTATGTCCCTTAAATTCAGTAACATTTTCTCTCATATCTGTATCGTCCTGGCAAGGCCGACCAGGATAAATACAAAATAGTATAGTTTTGGGATGGTGATACGACACCATTCTTTTCAAAGATAATAGGGCGAAATGGCCTGAAATGAGATGAGGAGTCGGCCTACCAAAAACTAGGATATTTCTTTTTCTCTTTTTAGATTATTTCACCAAACATTTTACATCCAAACCACCATACGAGTACCCTCCTTACAATTCCTTTTATCCTGTGTCGTAGGCTAAACTTTTTACGTACGCATTTACGGTTTGAATTTTCCGGTGAAGTGTCCTCTCAAACATCTAGGCTTCATAAAATATGAGCTATCATAAAATGTCAGCCCTGTCACACTTCACTTAGCTACCGCCATTTTCTCATAAAGAATTATTGAGGGGAAAACCTCTTTTTTTTCATGGTAGGAATATATTATTCATACTCTCTGGCTACCCTTTGTTGGCAGTACATAAGTTGTAAACTTAAATACTCGTACTTCAATTAATTTAATGTTATTAATGTTATGTCTACTGATAAATCGTCGAATATACGAAATCTGTTTATTTTTAATTTTACATGAGAAGTGTGTTCCTTGTGATAGTGTTGTCTTTTGCTATTGGTCCCATTGAGTTGAAGGTTATTGGACCTTACTACCCACATATCACTTGCAAATAATAGTAGAGCAATTCAAACGAAAACTTCAAGTCATAATAATGTCAACTAGAAACATGGAATAAATGTCAAGATTATTCAACACTGACGGATTTACACAATAAGCATTTCCCTAGAGGACATTTGCAAGTTAAGCAGAATATTTTTTTTTGTACAGTTGTGACTGTTCGTTCCTATGAATAAAATGTTTCTACTACATACAAAATCGGCAGGCAGGGTGCTCCAATTTTTTCTATACTTGAGATGAAAATCTACTGCCCCATTTATATATTGCGGAAAAATATTCTTAGTTCTTTCTTCCGTATACGAAGTCATATCCTCGTTATACGAATTGCGTATTTTTTATTATATATTCTTTTAATTATGAGTTTCTTCTCCAGAGTACAATTCGGGGAACGAACGAGTTCCTTCACTGATAAAGTGTCATGATAGTACAAGAGAAACGGGAGGAAAAGTAGGACAACCTTTTGTATTCTCAACTTGTATGTATGTATGTTAAGGAGGAGGTCTAGGGGAACAATAAGGTACTGCCAAGCCATCTAGATCATGCCGACTAAGCCACCAATAGGCCCATGAACTTATCATACGTAATATAAATTCAGAATTTGATTTATTTCTTTGTCGTTTTCTAGAAATCACAAGAAATCAATACAATAGATCTAATGTAGTTTACGTTAACCTCGGTCAACGTCTTTCTCCAAGGTGTCTAGACAACAATACTACTTTTAGTTTTTCACCAACTCAGGGACCCAGTTCTTAATTGACATGGCCAAAGGCCGAATCAAGCACAACTATTTACCAGTCGAAAGAATAGGCTACTTTTATGGAATTTTGGTTAATAACTCCATAAAAGCGTTCTTCCTCGGAGAGTTAAAATGTGAGACAGATGAGAGATTTAAGGTTTGAAGAAGACCCACGTGGCGGAGAGAATGAGATGAAAAGGAAGTGAGTTAAGGTGAGGTTTGTTCACGGATGTTAGGGAAGGAAGTGGAGAAAGAGAAGAAGGGAGAAAGAGATTTTCCTCCGTTGTTCCAAAGTAATAAAAAGTCGAGCATGCAGAACGCACCTTGTTCCTATTCCATGAGTCCGGATAAACACAACCAGGCCGACTGGATGAATTTTTAGAAGGATCTGACACGTATCATTGGATGATTCCACGACTTTGATCTCATTTTCCTTCATGACCCACCCGCCTTCCTTCCACCGGAAAAAGTTAAAATTGCTCTCAAACCACTCCTGTGTTTCAAATAATGTGACTCCTCGTTCAAAAACCTCACGGATCACTACCCCAATGCAATGTCACTTTTCTCAGGTACCATTTTTTCCTACAAATACATACTCATACGTATTATCCTACCAAGTCTGTGTTTTCTAAGGATGAGTCTTCGTCTTGATATTACTCGCATGAAGAAGCATTTCATTCCTTACAAATGAATATGTGTGGCTTTGACACACGAACACACACCCACGCACACACTTCACTGCTCCAAATCTCTATTTTTCTAGTATAAATTTCAAGTTTGAACAACATTCCGCGTTTAATCAAGCAAAAATGTACTCAAAAATATGCTAAGGGCCTATGGATTCCGGAAAAAATATCAGAATTTCGACAGATCGTGAATTCATACAAGGAAGGTGACTGTACTTGCCGTTTCGCTATTGGGAACACATGGAGTCGTGGTTGATCGAAAGTTCTTCCTACTGGACTTTCTCCTAAGACGTATGGAATGCTACTACTCATTCCGTCAAGAGAAGTTCTAACCCCCGTCACCCTAATGACAAAACTAGAAGGAACGAAAAGCATAAAAATTCAATTTTGAAAATGATAAGTGGACCAACGACCCAAGTGAAGAACAAATTTGTGCCTGAAACGGTAAGAAGGATGAAAATTAGAACATACATAGATATAAATGAATAAAGGTTCTGGATGAGTGAGTAAAGGAATAAATAATTTAGTTTAGTTTTTTCAAGCTCTACTCTTACTGACTGAGTTTTAGAATTAAAGAAATGCGTTTTCTGCACGAGTGGATTTAGAGGGAGCATTCTAAGTATGGAATGGAAAGAAGAAGAAAAAAGGAAGTGAGTGAGACGGAACAAAGAGTACAGAGAGAGAGAGGAGGAAAGATGTTAAAAATGCAAGCTCAAATTTGGGGAAGGAGGGAAGTTAGTTGAAAGCGTGAGATGACGTTGGGGATCAATTCTAGAGGTTCAAATCATCAGAGACTAGACTTTCACTAGTAGTTCTAGTTCTAGTTCTGTCTTTGGCTAGAATGCTAGGAGAAAACCTTCCATGAATGTAAAAGGTAAGAATGTAGAGGAAAATTGCAAGTTGTATCATCATGAGTCTTTTCCAGCACAGCACATGCACATACACTTCTCCATATTGCTTCTCATTTTCGCAAGTTCTTGAGAGGAGTGAAGAGGCTGGCTGGCTGGGTCTGGACCAGACCAGGGCCAAAGTCCCAGATGTTAATACTCTGTGTGTATATGAAATGAATGTGAGTGCATTTGTGAGTGAGTCCATAGGAAGGAAGTAAAGGAAGGAAGGAAAATTGCATTATGTGTGTATGAAATGCGGGCTCATCTTCAGAAAACCAGCAGGTATTCTCACAAATCCTTTTTCCTTAACCAATCCTACCATCTCACCGACTTTCTTCGTAGTCCAACTTTACTCAACTCTAAGTAGGTTACAAGACTTCAACCACCTAACTCTTCCAGTCAAATAAGAGAACTCCTAACCCAAGTCACAATATTACACACAGTCACATGTATAATATCTGCATCATTCTCTCAAAATACACATGGATATTTACAAGGGGTCCCAACAATCCACTCAAGGTCGTCAATTCAAGGGAGACTTCAGGTGAAATCACCAACCCGGAAATTCTTCCAATGCTGTGAAATCTGATTGGACTAACACTAAGCGCGTCACCTTTGTGGTATGTTACTGCCCAGGCTCGCATAACGTTGTGTGAATACTACCAAGTGTGTCGGAAATGTAAGACAACCGGTCTGTTGTTCTTGGCAGGTATTCAGGTCTACTGCTTATAATAAAATGGTTGATTCTAATCAAAACTCATTCAAATGAAAATTAAAATGGAAAACTATGATGAGATAAGAAATTATGAGCCAAAACTTAACAACCATGTAGTAATTGGTAAAATCAACTCATGTAGAGTTTAATAGTGTAAGATCGTTCGAATCTGTTGTTACATTACCGAGTCAATCAGTCAGTGTCAAAGAGAGTGGTTTGGTTTTTCCAAACCCGTTGTACTCGTACCATGTCTCACTTAATTAATTAATATTTTTGGCAGGATCTACATAAGTATGGGGTGGGAGATGTTTTCCTAACTAATAAGTTGAGGTTGACTTATTTGGCCAAGCAAAAGCAAAGGTGAGCGTGGAGCTGAAGCCTGAGGTTAAAAAAGATTAAACACGACAAAACTGCGCCTTTCACTCTCCAGGTACAAATTAATGAGGGGACTTGGAGAACACTTTGAAAATTCGATGTATGTGTAACGTGCGAAGGCACGCACGCAAGTAAGTATAATAAGTCGCCTCAGGTGCACGATACTGCTTCCCATTCTGATCTAATCCCAAAAAACGGGCTTAAAAATTAAACCCGCATAGTGAAGTTTAGGTCGGGTCGGCACGTGGCAGAATACAAGCATACCACTGTTGTGTTGTATGCATGTGCGTAAATATTCCAATTCCAAGATTACGCACGCTTGGAAAAATAGTAGGTTTAAGGTAGTGAAGAATCATTGATTTTAAAAGTAAAAGTTATACAGACTGTCGTCGTCGTCTGTACTGGTGGTCGAATTAAAGCCATATGTCTACTGTGTGTGTACAGGGAAAACTTTAATGACCCATCTTCTTTAATTCCTCAGTTCTCCAAAATGATGGGCTGGGACCTAATCTAAAGTCTGTTTTATTAGTTCAACATTTCATTTGAACTTTGTTGAGAGGGCGTGAGTTATGAGAAGACCCAATTACTGCACTCCATTCTACTGCCCTGACTCATGAACACTGTAGGTAAATGTAGAAGTAAGAAGAAAACTATACATTTGAAGTTGAGCTTTAGTTGAGGAACCAAGTCAGCTTGATTTCCCAGTTTTCCCATATTTGCGTCAACTGAGTCCCGAGTCTTCTGAATAAGTTAGGGAATTCCTTTACTTCTTCTCATTCCTATGGCCCAGACACTCCACTTGTGATGAGGGGAAGAAAAGGAGGAGAAAAAAGAGAGAAGTGTAACATATCTGTACAAATGAGACAAGACCCTCGGCCCAGCTCCCGTTATTTTTTTATCGTTTCCTTACTTTCTCCAGGAGAAAGTCCACAAACACATTGTATGTATAACGTGGAGAACACAGGGTCTCTGACTGACTTACACTTTCTCATTGTCAGCCCCACTTTTTTTTTACTTCCTCTTTCCTCCCGTTATAAAGTTGAATGCTTTAGTGATGTGAAAAATCAATTTGCAAGTCTCAGCCTTACTTCCCAGCACGAGGCTCATTACCATTCAAATACTTCCCACTTCTGAATATGGGTTAATTGTCAACATTTAGTTAAATGAGATATGTGTTGGAAACGATTTCAATTTTTGCACATACTTACTTTCTCCGTGCGAAAACTGTTGAGAATCGTGCGGGTAAAATTGTAAGTACAATACAACCCACAAGGGAGAGTCTGACGCGTTTTCTAAATTGAAAGCTGGGAGCTTCAGAAGGATGGAAGGACAAAAAAATCTTAGACATATTTACAGTTCTTTCTTGTGTCGTCGGTTTACTTCCTTGGCGAGAAAAAAGAAAAAAAGGAGTGACTTAGGACATAATTGGCCCTGAGAGAAAAGACCCCCTGTCATGTCCTCCTATGCGGATGAATGACAAGAGAAGCTCAATTTGAACCATACATGGAGTCAATGTCACCCTACACAAGCTCTCGTTCCCCTTTATATTAACTCAGAAGAAATTTCCGGGTAACAAAAGCCTGGCTCTAGAAAACATTGTCGACAACTTTATGACCCTCCATGATGATAAACATTAGGTCAATGGGTGACAACTCAATGCTTCAGGATTATTATGTTCCACAGCTTGTGGTAGCCTTATGGAACGCATTTCAACTGAAAAAAATTAGTTGAGTTCTAACCAGTCATTAATGGCGAATTTAAAATACTTGCACATCAACTGACTCCTTCACACAAACAAGCGACAAGAGATGCCGGTATGAGTTATTAAAATCACTCTATGAAAATTGAAGAGAAGATTTAATATGTTGGACTAAATTGACCATGGGGGCGCTTTGCATGGACGGACGGACAAGATTGACGCTCTGTCATTTGCAAAGACCAGAACCCCGCCCTGTCAGATAATATTCGCCAAATAAGTTTTGAACTCATTTTATGACTCAATCTCTCTCCATTACTGCGTAGACGACAGACTGCGTTCTCCAAAGCGTAGGGAATGTTTGCAAAACTTGAGTTTGAAGGAAGGAAGTGCCCCATTCTGTGTTGAGCGGAATACTGTACTCGACTCTTCCATGTGAAACATTTGATGGATTTCTCAATTTGAGTTTTATGGGGAAAGTCATTCCAGGGGCGAATCTTTTTAAATTGACGATTTGATGATTGAACATTGTGGACACAAGGGCGGACGCTAAATTTTCTACTCAAGTCGAGGTCGTAAATCCAAAAAGAGGGCAATCTGTAGTTGTCGTCGTAGTCATATGATGTAATGTAATGTTTTTTTGGGGGCTAGTATTTCTGATGACAATACATGGAGGAGAAAGTGCTGATATCAATACGTTATTTAGACTCTGGGGTCTGACGAGTGATAAAATGAAGAATCCTTCCATAAGCAATAAAGTCACAGTAGCTTCTGTCGCTTTTTGGTAGACTTTAGAGCCCAAATTGAAGATCCACGATACACCCTAGCTTCGTTTCCACTACAAAATGTCTCTGTGCTTCCAACTATGTATGCAATTCATGCACGCATACAAAGTATTCAACGAAATGTCCTCACATAAATTCTAATGTATGTAGAGTGTGTACTATGTATTACTTCAGCTCTCTTCGTGTTTCCAACAAAAACGACTCAACAATGGCTTGCAATAAAGCTACAAACTACAGTTACTTGTTTTCATCCATACAAACCCAACACACTCGCTTTGGAATTACGTATGGTCGTCGCTCTTCATTCATTCCGTTACCAAAAGCCACAATTAGTCAATTGGATTACGGAGGTGATGGGAAGAGAATTTGTCCTCCGACTTGTATGTAGGTTTGACTCCCTCAAGAACTCTCCTGGGAATTTCCTTCTCCTTCTGTTCTAATATTAGATTTCAACCCTCCTTTCCCTCGCCCACCACTTACTTCAAAATGGTGATGGTGTAATGGAGAAATTGGAGAAAGTCTTTAATTAGAAAGTTACACACAGGTGAATCATGTGTCTCTGCTAAGTCGCATGGTAGAAATAGAATTCCATTAGAAAGCTCTATTTTAACTGTGTCCCTTACCCTGTTCCCATGTTTGTTGACATTTAAGGTCAAACCGGTTGAATAAATGGATTAAAGTTTATTTAACTCCATTCTAGTGAATTCCTTTCACCCGTTTAAGTAGCAAGGGAGATATTTTGAAAATGAAATTCAGAAGTGACTATGAAATCTTCATTTCCGTAACAAAACAAAGAAGTAACGAAAGATTTGTTAATGAACAATTTATTGTGTATGCGAATTAATATGATCAACGCTTATTAATCCCAATTAATACGAAAGCTTTATTCGTAGAGAAGTTAA
>JAQFYE010000672.1:0-31435 GCA_034694305.1 Protaphorura glebata | reverse complement strand
AATTCGGCCAGATTTCAACATCCGTCCACGAGTGACCAACATGCATACAATAACAATAATTTGAAGGTATGGGAAAATTTTAACATTTTAAGTGAAGTGTTCCTTACAAGGGCAACCCGGCTAACCCGGACATTTAAAATTCAAATTTCTTTCAAACGAAATATTCATTCGAATTTGCAGGAACGACTAGGCTTGGCGATTAATTCCATCCGAGAAGAAGAACTATCTCCGTCTGACATTTCATCAAATATTTCTTCCACTGCATTGTCCGACGACATACATTGCAGTAGTACTCAAGTTGAAGTTGACGTTGTGAATGGCTCATTTGTCCTCTCACCAGTTCCAGATAAAGACGCTTTGGAACATTTACGACAAGAATTTGATCAAAACTTGTTTGCTAGTCCAGTTGTTCAACATTTTCCAGAGTCTAGTCCTATGGGACGAAGAAAATTCCAAAGTCTGACAGAGAATTCCATAGCACATTCACATTTGTCTTGTCAACATTTGAAAGCAAATCTTCCAGGACTAAATAAATCATCGTCATGCCATCGATGTCGCAGTACGGAACACTTGCAATCAAATTCCGAGGTGGCGAATAATATTTAGAAAATGAAATAAAATAAAGTTCGACAATTAATCTTTTGTTTTCATGTTCCAGAATGACGAAACGAAAATATTCGGAACACTAAAGAAATACTCAAGTTTAGCAGATCCAGTCTTTCCATTTGTTCGTTGTGATGGAAAGAGCATGTCTCTTTTTCTGGTCAACTCATTCGCAGAGAGTAATTCGGACAACGAAAACGAAAAGGAAAGTTTAGCTTCACAAGAATCACTTTCATCGAAATCGGATGACGAAATCGAAACTACAAATACGAATACGAATTATTGCTCAACAATTCCACCGGTGAAGGATGAGCCGCCACAAATTTCTACATCGAGTCCACCAGAGTCCCACCCGTTCAACCCTATCCAGTCCCGAATTCCTGTAACTACGCCGTCCAGTAAGCTCGAACCCCCGTTATAACAAACCGTCTGTTTTAAGTCTTCCTAGGTCTTCTATGCTATAGTGTGTTCCGAATTAATACGCTTCCAATATACCATATAGCGGTACGTTATGTACAGGGTCGCAACTATAATGCTAAACAGGTTCTGAATTTAAATGAAGGTGTTCGCCGACCAATGGACTTGCCGATTGCCAAAGCTGGAACTCCAATTCTTGCCAAGAAAAAATTATGGTCTGCAATTGACAATATGATATCGCCAATTAACCTATTCAATGAGCGTTCCTCAGACGAAGAGATGGATGATCATTTTAGTCCTGATAAAATACAAACTACTGGCTCTAGCAAGTTAGAATTCACATTTTACTTACAGGGAGGTTCATAACAATTTAGCCCAACCCTTTGAAGCTTGCTGTTCTGGTTAGAACTACGATAATTAGCTCGTATTTAACTGAAAGTGGGATAAACATTTTATAGAGTAGTAGCAAGTAGTTATATAGGATGTTCTTAATTACTTGTGTGTGTGTGACCCACTATTTTATGACAACTCAACGGTTGACTAAAAAGTTATGAACCACTCTACAATATCAGATTAAAACAAGTTAAGAACTAATCTTTAATTTCGTGTTCTTTTTCTCAAATAGAAGACCTGTCGGGAAAGAAAATTCCAATAATTCCATCAGATACTTACAAACATTCCGTAAATTATCTAGTCGTGATGATTCAACAAGTTATGCCTCAAGTGAAGATGAAAGCAATCACTCACATTCCCGTTACAATTCAGCCATATCTCCTGAGATTACAAAGTGTCAGGTTACTGTTGGCCCTAATAGCCATGAAAAGAGTCCAGACAGAAATTACGAAGTTCTAACCAAACGCAAAAATATAAAAGGAACTACGTCTGAAAGCACTGAATCCGAAGAAATTTACAGTCGGGCTTCCGTATTTATGTACTGTTTCGGAACAATGAGACTTCTAATAGTTTTGGATCCAATTTATGAAGACAATTCGGAGCTTATTAATACTCTGGTAAGTCAGTCCAAATGTACCTGAGGGAGACATGGTCTGGGTACTCTAAAGATACTTTTTAAATAAGTATTGGGGTTACCTTCCACAGGCCGAATGCAGAGTTTATTCCATTATTTGTGAGAAATACACGATGTTGTAAGAACATGTTAAACCGGCGAGTGTAAATTAATAGTTACAATGGTGAAACAACATGTACTCGAAACTATTTTAGAATTTGAAGAAGCTGTGTGAAATTATTCCCTGCCTCAACTAATTCTCTCTGGGATTTATTAATCGATATTGAAATTTTAACGGGAACGAATGACAATTTAATTCGCAACCTTTGATATCCATAACTATCCAGCATATGAGCTACCAAACTGTTAAACCAACTGCAAAATGTTTGATGAAAATTATTTTAATATATTTCAGTGGGGGTACGGCTCTTCAAGTATAATTGACTTAAAAGAAGCCGTCACAAGTGTTGAAGAACAAAGTCAATTTTCAAATCAAAGTGACCCGTATTGTTTTCTTCGCTATGAATCTGTCTGGAAAAGTTTAGCTCATGGTGGAAGAAATGAAGTCATGGATTTTAACACTGTTCAACTCATGCATCGAGATTTTACGTCGTTTCCAAATATTCATGAGTTAATTATCCGGTGAGCAAGTAACCACATAATTTTAAAAAGGGAAGCACTGCTTGATTTCAACCCAAAACTTTCATAATTATTCTTCTTCGTCTGCACATGGAATGATATCATTGCAGTCTTGAACCGATCCAATTTTAATTTGAAAAGTGAATTCAACTTAATACTATTGAAAATTATTTTAAATTATAATTATTGTTTGAACAGTGGTGAGGATCATGTTGTTTACGGTTATCAATGTGTTGGATCAGAAGTTTACTATCAACAGAGTGCTGGACTACAACCAGGACTTCCAATGCCATCCGATCTGATGGGAAAAGTTCCACAGAAAGCCAAAAGACGATTGGAAAGAGATCATAGTATTCTAATTCTTTAAGTTTTAATAAAACCGACGGGGATGTGCAATTCTTTTATTTTACAATTGCTGGTCTTTCCTGTCATATTTTATTTGAGAATTCGAACCTACATGTTTTACACATGCCAATAATCGTCATGTTCTCATTGCTAAGAATCTCAGAACATATCTGGAAACCGAAATTCAACTATGCATTAATTCGTTCATTCACACCCTAAATTAAAATCCTTGTGAGTTATCTAAAACTAATCAACACAATGTGTAGAATTTCGAACATTATTTTTGTCATTCCTGGGAATGATGCACAAACACTTGAAATAATTAATTCCGAATAAATTCTTTTCCAGTCACATTTTTATTTCTCTTTTTAGCAGTCAAAAGTGCGAACACTTGGTTATGTAATGTATGACATAATTCTTAGGTAAACCGAGACAAGAACCGAACTTTTCAAGGAGTCATTATTCCTTTCCTTTCCATGATTTCTCTTCACGGTGAAGCAATTATGTATAAATTGCATTTCTTTATTTACAGAACCGATGAATAACGGATTGCACTAAATAATTCTAATGCAATGCGGCGTCCAAAATAATGTATTGTGTGTGTATATGTATTAGAGAGTAACCATAATATTATACATTAAGCTGACTTAATCACACTACATTTAAAATGTAATCAGTCCGCCTAAACAAACAACAAAATGGGTTAACTTGAAATATTTTATCACAAATGAGATTTCGGTAATATAATAAAGGATTAGGAGTGAATTAAATAACAAATTATTAGTCACGTGATTCTGACGCCTCATTTCGAATAGTCCGAATTGAAAATGGAAAACTAAACTTTAAGCAACAAAAGGTCAAAGATATAATTCATTATGCAATGCTGTAACTCTGATCAAAATATAATCCGGATCTGTCCGACTTCTTGTACAAAAAATGAATCGGACTTTTAAGAAATTACGAGACCGCACGATTACACGTCGCGTCAACGTAGAATTTTACAATAATTGTTTTTTTTTCTTAATTATAATAATTAATTTAGGTAGTACGATAATCACATTGTTTATTTTGTCAAGCCTTCCTTCACTGGCTTCCTATTGGACCAAACTTCTCTCATAATTATATTTTTTTAGTCTCGAATTAATTTGTAATTCTTTCTTTATCCACAGTAACGGATCCTTGGCAGACCGACTATTACGCATTTATCTCTTCCCTCCTTTGTCGTCCACATTCCATATTATTTAGTTTACAACTATACGAATTTATAAATACCAAAATCCTGACCATCAGGACAACAACAACAAATGGATAATTTGTTTTGCCATACATTTAGCGAGTGCGAGTGATTTGATTTGTTCGATACAACTTGTACGTGCGTCGGAGTAATTTCAATAATTTTGAACTTTAAACATGAATTGGCGTAGCTAAACTTAGAATATTTTCAAAACCCGTCTTTGAAAAAATTTGAAAACAAAACAAAATTGAAACTTGTGCTGCTAAATGCATAACTCACTTTTGCAAAACGGACGACATGTCGAAAAGCTTAAATCCCTCATTTCTTTCTGAAACTCGACTTAATTCTTCCGTCCAAATTTGGATTCTTCCTCTTTTAAATTGAGATCAAGTAATAAATAACAGCTTGTGTCCAAAAAAAATCCAACGAAACATTTTTAAAAGAAACAAAATATTCAAAATCCTTTCAGCTCTAAACAAAAATGAGCTTTCGTTTTTTCTTCCTTCCTTTGCAGAGATGGGTCTTAATCGGGGTGGGTTATTTTAAAAGTGAAGGCAATTCTCTTCTCATTATTCGTTTTTCTTCTTTAAAAATTCACATACGAATTATTAAGGTAGTCGAGTATGACCTGAGTTGACCCAACCCTCCCTGAATTGCCGTTCTTGTTAAATCCTCTGCAAAGAATTATCTTACCATGTAAGATTTAGGTCTAGGATTAGGCCTTGTTTCATTTAACCTTACGCAATACAGGACCTAGCTTTGCCACTAAACTAACTGGTCTGGAATTAACCTAAATAACTACTACAACCACAATGTTGCAGTATAATGCCATTATTTTTGTATCTTAAAAGTTTCTCCTTGCAATTTAGCTCTCCAATGAAAATGGCAAGCGAAATGCAAATATTATGCAATCCAATGCATGTGTGGAAACAATGTACATACGCTACTTAAAGCTAGTTCTGGTAAATACGCATAGTTAGGGAACGAAAAAACATTCTGACGCGTTCCTGTTGCTGCTTTTTGGGGAACAAAGAATTTCTCATTCCCGGTAAAATAACGAAACATGACTTAATTAATGTCCTAACATAATTTTTGGGAAAGTCTTATTAGCTTTGTATGTATGTATTATTCTTGATAAAACTGACATATACTTTGTCTTATACACAAAAATGATTGACTGACTTGGTCAAAATAAACAAATAAACTGATCATGTTTGTCCATTCCAAAACAATAAATGCTATTGCTAATTCAACCTCAGCCAGGTCTGTCACTCGACTTCTTGAACCAAAATTTTTATAAGATGAATCTCATGATTGTTCGGAGGGAGTAGAGTAATTCTGCTTGAATTTTGGCTTCCATTATCATCAAGTTGACGTGAACCTAAAATGCAAAAGAATTAGAATTAAAATAGTGTGTCAACAAATAAAAAATTTAAGAAATAGGCAATTGCTGCCTTACCTTTTCTGAGTGTTTGAATTCCCTCATCACATTATCGTAGTCCGATTTGGTGACCCTTTCGGGGTAACAACATACGGTTTTAATGTATGATTTAAGGGGGCGTTCCAACAATTGATTTACTTCTCCGTAGTCGTAATCATCATGTCTGTAAAAAAAATCGTCCAAAATAAAGTCTCACAATGCCCTGAAATCTGATTTCCAGAAAACTATGTAACATGAACTTGGCAAACCTGGTCGAATTTCAACCGGTCCATTAATCTACTAGCACTAAATATTATTACATTACGGTTGCTTTCGGGACATTTAAATTGACACACTCTGAAGTTCTGGTTCAATTTTCAAGGTTATCAATCACGTCAACTAGGTCATATGTACCTTCAGCCGTCTATTTCTATTTACTTCATAGAACGCTTCAAAATTGAATAACGCAAAGGCAAAATACTTAACAGAATGCTTTTAGTTGAAAGGTAAGTGGTCTTAGGATTTCTAATCAATAAATTTTAGTTTACGCTGCAATCTCTAATAATTTGGCGGGCGTACAAGCATCTCTTGTCAAGGAAAGTAAATTGTGGTAAAAGCTCTTGAGCTTCTCTGCAAGTGTTTCTATTTATGGCATCCCATCATCTCTGCTCAATTCATAATTCCAGGAAGAAAAAAGAAAACACTCACCGAATTCCGTAGAGACATTGAATGTAGTTCCAAACGGCTGTACGAAATTTCGTCGTGTCAACATGAGTTCGACCTATACGTTGATAAAATTAATTAATTAAATGAATTTCTTATATCAATCGTATTTATGTTAGTAAATGAATTAAGTGAATTGCATACACACCTCCCATAGTGTAGTAAGTCATACTCTGGGCCACCTTGAACTTTTCATCCAAGAATCCGCCAACGTCAGCATACAATCGGTTCACCAATGAAAATCCTTGCTCTTCCCATGAGTAATCCTATAAAGAAAAGAAATGACAAAAGTGAGCCAATTTATTTCTCAGAGTGAAAGAGAATTGCACACAAACAAATATCAAATCATTCGATTCCAGTGGCGGCCGAAGGTCAGAACAGAAAAGTTTCATTCATTTCAAGATTTTGGCATAGAACTTAAATCAGATAGAGTACTATGTCGTAGGGAAAAGATCAAGTGCTCATATTTCGTATGGCCAAGTGACCAAGAAAATTTTACTCCTGCAGACTTTGTCCATAATTCAAAATGAAGCAACTATATCCCTGCTGTTCAATAAATAACAGATATGGTCTCCTGACCCGGCCAACTATCTCTTCTGCCAGCCCAATTTGACTGACAAAATTCCCGCGACACACATAATAACGTCTCAAAACTTTTGACAACTTGGGAGAAATATGCCCTGCATTAGAATTGGAAAACTTTTCTTCTGGAGAAAGTAGGGGTGAAAATGCTTTCCCTGGCATCAAGAAGTTCATTACAAATCTACCCACGCTATGTCATGGTCCAATTTTGTCTTTGAATTTCTAAAAATCTCTGCCAACTTTTTAGTCGTAGTGAGAAGTATTCTGTAACACAACTTCGTCGTCGTTGGCCAACTTGACACGTGTAGGGATACTACACAATAATTTCATACAATAGGACATGTCATATCCACAACAACAAACTCAAGGTTAATCTTCATCTGCCTTGTCCTACTCACACTTGAACGAAACGACCACGCCATGCCTTGGTAAAGTAATAGCCATAAATAATGGATTTTTAATTTAATGTATTCAGTACAATTTCTCTATGTCCGCGTCCGCGTAGTTATCGTCGCCACGAAAACATTATTATGAATTATGCTGAAATATGAGGATTGAATGCAAAATATTATTCCGTTTTGGGGGATTTCACATTCGCCTACTGTATAATTTCTTTTTGGGTGGAGGGTGGTTTATATCATTTATTTCGGTGTGGCTGTGACTTTGAAGGATAAACTAGACTGATAGAGTCGATTGGTTATGAACCACCCTGTTCATTAAAATTTAACATTTCCTTATAAAAATAAGGATGCGGGGATTGATCATTTACGTCTGGAATGTGTTCTACTCCCATTCATTCATGTCTGCTTTACTCTGCCTTCCTCATCCCGTGACATGGAATGGCTGGTTCTTTCGTCGCTCATAAACAAAGTAAAGCAGAACAAGGAGAGACAACAAAAAACAAAAAAAGACTGGGCTGGCTGTCTTTTGCTGATCAAAACGCTTGGACAGATAATTGTTAATAGGATGGATTTACTTAATTTCTCCATTTAAATTCAGTTCCACTTTCCAATTGGTTTGATTGTGAATAGCGCCAGACAGGCCTTGTACGAAATTTAATGTGCATTGGCATTGTTATGTATTGGGAGTTAGACTTTACATAAACATTAGAATTAATTGTTATTGCAATGTCACAACAAGTACAATTTTAGTTGGGATTAACAATGGATAATGGATAGTCCAGGTGATCCTAGTTCTTGTTCCTCATCAAAAGGAATATTTTGTAGTTCTATCCAGAAATCTACGAACCATTTCTTTTTACTATTTTTTTAGATACTTCAATAATACCTTCGATAGTTAGAATACGTGACCAGAAAGGCGGAATCTGACCAAAAATGACTTTAATTGAATAATCCTGAACGTTTTAAGCGTTTTAAGTCAGAATAAAGAAACTGTAATACATAGAAATTTAAACAAAAATCCGTACCTGAATACGAAAAGTATGAAGTTCTTGCATTTGACCCCTCTTAGCAAAGTCTTCATAGGTAAATTCTGGATCACAGAGGAAAGGGGAAACTTCTGGTGGAAGCGTGTTTGCCACACCTAGCACCGAATTTATTCGATTCTCCTTCTCTTGTTGATTATCATCCGAAGAAGCTACGGTTTCGAACCGTTTCTTACGTTCCTCAGGACTAAAATTTGAAAAAAGCAATCATTATTGTTACTATTTATTTCCTTGATGAATATTATCCAGTTGGATTCTTTCTACAAGTAAAAAAACTCCTTACTCATCAATAGGACTCGTCTGTGAAAGATTTTTCATTGTAGCCATGAGGATTTCCACTTCAGAAGTTCTATTTTTTGGAGGAGATGACGAGAGTGCAGTTGCCCCTTGTGGGAGTCCATTCCCCCCACCAATAGCACTCAATGAGTTCAAGTGATGAGACGAAGGTTTAAGAAATCCAGAAGATTTATGATGATTCATCCCAGTCATACTTGTAATCTCAGTCTTATCACTTTTGTTGATAGATTTGGTTTGTGGGTCCAGAGGGAAAGTAGAGCCTTGTGGCCCGTCTGAGATTCCCGAAGCTGAAGACCCAGTTGACCCCGTTGAGGTCAACAGGGCTGAAGCTGAGGGTGAGGGAACTCTGTGTGGGTCTCCACCGCTTGCCCCACCTACTCCGTGAGATGGGGAAGATATTGGACTCGGAGACGTTGTCCCACTTGACCCAATCACATTGAATGACCCAGGGTCCAGGAAAGCATGACCTTTGTCAAAGTCAACTTCTGGAGTTATCCCACATCCGTGAATGAAAGACGAAAGGGAGTGAAAGTGAGCCAACAGAACGACAGCGTGGACGACCTGCAATATACAAAACAGAATTTTATGAATTTTTGTAACATAATCGACGGAAGGTACCCGTAATAGCAGGGAAACCCCAATAGCGAAACTATCAGGGATAGCCATGCCACGGACCGACTGACTCTTAATTGTACATTTAACATGAAGAAACAATGTATTTCTGACATAATGAATATGTAGATACTAAAATTTTCAAATTGATTAAAAAAATTAAATTTAGACATGATACCAACAGTAACTTCAAAAGTTCATCAAGAACTTACGGAAAGCACAGACAAATAGTTTCTTATTCAATCATTCTCTCTCGTGATCAATTATTAATAAAAAAACGCGAACTTCATTTTCTATTTTTTGATGAGTGAAACCGGTTACAGGTGAATGTGAAATTATGAAGGTGCTCGATCGTGAACCAGATCCCTGAAGCCTCCTCAATTTAATTGGTAGCAAGTGTTAATATGGCGTGATCGCGTAATTTAATTGACAATATTGACCCCAAGAAAATGTTACAAGTTACAAAACTACATCGGCTTGTTAAACGAAACATGGTTCATATGTCTAACTTCAATGGAAAATTCCCAAGACGATTGTCGCGATTTAAATGATCCGTAATCGATTAATTCAACTGAGTCAGAGTCACGGAAATGGTCTTTCAAATTGTTAAAGAGTCATCTTCCACTAGATCGTAAGGCACTTTTTGAGTACACTCAGTAAGTGTGTCCCAATATTCTTTCCAAACTCGGTTCTTCGAGTTATTATATTTTCCAAACACCGATTTCCCCATATTTTGACTGGTTCATTGTTGACAACAAGATCATAAATTTTGGTCGTGCCATAAAACTGTGCATTGCCATTCTACCATTTGAGTCGTCACGAGAATGACAAGTGTAAAGCAGTTGTAGTCAACTGGGAGCCATCTGACAAAAATGCATGTAATAATTGACACAGCAGGACAAGTTGATGAGATGGAAAAATTTCATAAAACTTGTTTTTTCTTGTTGACTTGTTATTGTCGATAAAGTTCGTTTGTTAGGAAAGGCTACAATAAAAATACAACTGCCAACTGGTTCCACGCTAAAAGCAGTTGTAGTAAATAGTAAATGAATTTCAACTCATTCTTGTTTTCAGGAACAAGAGGTAGCTAGCTGCTCAGTTTTCTTTTCACGTCATCAAAATGACCTTATTCAGATAAATCAAAAGTGCATTGTTATCGTTCATAACAAAATGCGATGATCTGCATATTTCGTTTTACATTGAAAGTACTGTTCGCGTAAAATTAAAACCGTTGCCAAATAGTTATGCCAAGTTTCGAAGAGCACAAACGATTAAAGATTTGCTAGTAGACATTTTCTAATCATTCAAATGTTCTAGCCATGCTCTTTCGTCCATGTTTTATTGACATCTCTACAGAAGTGCCCAGAAAATACTTAAGTAATTGAGGAAATTGTGGGAAAATTGTAATGTCGGTGAAATATTCATATGCATTGTTCACTCGTGATCCCGAAATGATTAGTTGTAATCTTGTTCGGAAAACTTGAGTATTAGATAAGAAATCCTCAAGGTATTTTGAGAAACATCTTCATACTAATTTGAGCCCTTCGAAAACCGAACAATTAAGCCATAGTTCACAGAATGACTACATATTTCGGCACCACGAGAGGTGTTAATAACTGCCATTTTGTTTAGTTAAACGTGCGTGACTTGAGAAAAATAAATCGTCCTCAAATTCTAAAAACGAAACAGCTGTAATAATACTTGATAAACATTTCCCTCCCTACATGTCTAATCTGTAACATTATTTCCTCTAAAAAATAAATTTCAAAATTAGCTCGGACGTGGCCACAAGAGCACAACGAATTTTGAATTCAGCAAAAGCATATTAAAAAGGGAAATACATTATATGTTCAGAGTAGTTATTCCTCCCATATCATGGATGGGTTAGTTACAGTCTCATAGAATATGTAGATAGATGTAATACATGCACGTGTCACCTTGAAGAATAGCATCCTTTCAGAAGTGAAGACTTATTGCAAAAAATTAAGTCCTTGCTTTGCTTGAATACATAATGCACAATGCAAGCGAACGAATGTACTAAAATGTAAATTTATTTGCCTATACGCCCATGGCAAAAATATCAAAGCTAAAGGCAACCAAGAGATATTTGAGTCCTAACGCTGTTTTTATTATTATTACCTTCGTGCAAACTTCAAAGATTGATGCATTCAACCACATAGTCAAATTACTCTTAAACATGCATCACACTAAAAATCTAACCTATTATTAAAGTCCTGTAATTGTCCTCGTATACTAAAGTACAGCTTTAACTCTAGAATTTAATGAGAATCCAAACAATTCAAAATTCAACCAACTGCACACGTATCTTCCATCGCCTGGAATTAGGAGATATAAAAATTGGACGCTTTCGATGTTAGATAACATGTTTAGTTTCCAGTTAGAACTTAATTTCAAATTAGATTATTCCATGGTAAAAATTCAGTTGAATCCATGCCTAAATCCTTGTCTGAATAATGACATTGTTTCTGGCCCTCGAAAGTACGTTGCTAAAAATTATAATGATTATCATCAACCTCCCCTATAAGTTCGAATAAGTGCCACAATGGTGACAATTAAGTCGTTCCTCCTTAAATCTACAGACTTATGTCTTTCTAGACTCTAAATATCCAAAAACTAAGTCGTTCTCCAGTATTAACATGCTGGATGTGTTTGTGTTTATACTTATTCGTGAAAACTTGTTTTCCTGTCATTTCACTGGATGATTTACTTGTGAATAAACAAATCTGAATCTGAATCTGAATGATATATTTTCTAACAAGCAAACCAGAAATGGACAATGCATTTGAATATTCCTTTTAGTACTTTTAGTGATATAACACGCAGAAAGCAGCTTGGTAGCAACAGTTAGGAAAAGCATGGTAATAAAATGACTACCTTGTGGTGGGGTCCGTGATAAATAGTGAGGAACAAAGAATAAAAAAGAATTAAGCGTTCCAGGCAAGTGAGTTGACCTTGACACTCATCCCTCTTTCACCTGTTGTTCTAATTAGCTAGGCATGAATGCGTACGAGGATATCACTGAACCAAGTATAGTAACAATCTTCCTACACAGAAATGAAGACCTTGGCACAGCAACAGCAGCAGCAACTAAATAGTTTCTGGAGCCTTACGAATTATTATTACCCCTGCCTGCAGTTAATTTCAGTGGTCAAAAATGCGGTGCCATCACAGGAAGTCGTTATGGGCTAGAAATTTTTCAGATGATAGCATCAAACACACGTGCTAGGAAAGCACGTGGCAATTTCCTTCCTGTGCTCAGATTTTCCGAAATTCACATCGCAATTTATACTGTAGAATATGTCTAAACAGGGAGATCGGAATCTGCATTTCAGTTAAAAACAAAAAATAAGTCATGCATAATACACACCGCCTCCGCTGTGCGGAAGTGAAGGGGCAATGAGGAGGATGGAGCCAAACAAATCGGAAACTAAAATTTTCCTTCACTTAGTAATTAATTGGATGCATTACAGTATCGCACACATTTGTGGTCAATTTAGTGGCGTAGAATCCTCTCCCACCTGTCATTCCTTTGTTTACGCTATTATAATCCGAAATTATTTATGCAAACGCCATTCAGTAGTATTCCCCTGAATTCATATAAAATAATCACGGACATCCACAGAGACAGGACTTATGTTATTTTCACATCATACAAAAGAGACTTTTCGTTATGAGACCGCACATGGTGTCCTTGAATATGTGGGTTATCTCCATATTTATCCCACTAAAATACAGGTTCTTGGAGGGTCTGACGTAATGATTCCAGCAAACACTCAACACGTTTCAAAAACAATGTTAAAAAACATACGCCGTACTTATATGCATATTTTGCATATGTAATGTCGGATCGGATGTTGTAAAAGTATTTTGCAATCTACATACAATGCTTCGCTTCACTTTGTTTACGCGCTAATAATTCAACAATATTATTCAGGATTTATTCAGAAAAACCGCAACGAATTGAATCACGACAATTAAGTCTCAATTTAACAAAGCAATAAGTGAATGCACGCCAAGTAAGAATGCCCGGACTGACCGCAGTAGCAGATACCCGACAATTCATTCAGGTCGACATTTTCCGGGTTCACAAAACTGTCATTGTGGTCTTCATTTTGTCAACCTAATTGTAGCAAAGAATACACAACTTCAAAAATTTCCCCTGCTATTGGGGGTACAGTATTGGCAAACGGAAGGTCGAACTAACCCAAGCTCGGTAACATTTGACCACGTCGCAGGAGCCATGTTAATTTATAATGTATATTCTTGATTGTGATTTTTCTTGAATTGACATTCCCAGCCATATAAAAGTATTGTCACTTTTTGTACAATTTATCCAGTCAGTTCTGAATAAGAAAATGCACCAGAACACGTGTGTGTACTAATTCGGCTGAACTTCTAAAAGGCGTACTTCGAGGCCTATTGAGTGGTTTAATTTATGCAAATTGTGGTTGTAAAGGTGCTAAAACGAGTTTTCTGGCCTCAGAAATGCTGTAAAATTTAATTATTCAAGTTGCATCTCCAGTTTAAACTAATTCTTAAATTTAAAAAAAGAACAGGATTAGATTCGCGTTGCACTTTGCAGATGCATGAAGTAACCATAAAATTATTGCATAAATCTTTACCTCAGAAAGTGACCAGCCAGCTTTTTTGGTAAGTTGAAGAAAATCTTCTTTCTTGAGAACCCAAGGTCTGTGAGCCATCATTTTGTTAATATGGTAGAGACTCGTAAGTTTTAATGGGGCTGCTTCAAGACCTCGGAGCCACTTTGGGTCACCACCTTGGTACAGAAACTCCCGTTTTTGCAACTCCATCAGGTAGCTGCACTGGAATCGAGCAGACGCCTAAAAAGAATTCAAAAGAACAAAACCAATTAGTATAAATTGGATTCACACAGCTCACACACGATATCGACGTCACGTTGATTCGTCAGTGAGTGTCTTAATTCGGATATATGGAAATATTACATATTGTCCTGCCGTAAAACTATTTCCACTTTTTAAAGTAACATTTAGCAATGTCGAAACATTAAAAATTAGAAATTCAAATAAATGTTTTCCGCAGTACACAAGAACGAGGAAACCTTCGGAAATTTCATTGTTTGCATTTCTCACCACATAACCATTAACCATCTCACATGTGCCAAGGAATACACAATAAAACGTTAATTGGACAATTGCATGCAAACGATATTACATCCAACACCCACCTCTCGTAAGTTGAGGTGTCACCTGCCGCAGTCTCATTATGCAAAAAATACAGAATCGGTGTATGAATCAAAATCGAAATATTGAGGTATTCTATAAGTTAAAGAAAGTCTCAGCGGTGAGATTAGCGTAAAATCTGGATAATTGGACTCTGGTTTCGATTGTGTGAAAATAGTACTTCGTGGTTAGTGTTACAAATTACGAAATGCAAAATCTACGGTACAATATTAAAAAAGATACGTCTGGGGAACTTTTCATTGAAAGTACTGCTTCAATTAAATCAAACCGACACGTAAACAATAATCTTGTTCCTCACTAGCATACAAAATATAATTCTGTGTTGATCCAACCAATTCAAACTTATTAAAATGATAAAGTAAACAAGCCGATTTGCAAGGAAGCAGTTAAACTTGTAAACAATAACAATTATGTCATCAATTTTTTTCCCTTTCACTTGATGTTTGATAAGGTCTTCAGATTCAAATCCTCCTATCAAGTCTACTTGTCTAGTTGAGGGAATTGTTGAAAAATGATCAACAAAATTTCCATTTTAAAAACATTTGGGGCTTAATCAACAATTCCTTTGACCTCGTCCTCGTGTCAGAAAATTTAGAAGACCTCATCCTCAGTTCACAATTTGGGCATGACTTGAAATTTGGAACCAAAATTATAATGCATGCGAAGGCAACAAAAGTACTATTAGCACAATAATCTAACACCTTTCTACGACCTGGAACGAATACTAACATCTGGGATGTGTTTGCTTTCACACCTTGAGCGAGGAAGAAGCACAACAAATAACAAACGTAGAATCGAGAACGAAAGTAACGATAATATTTACATATGTCTTTCAAAGCGACACGACTAACCACGGCCACGGTGGAATCCAACGTTCAAGGAAGAAACGTAGAATCTAATTTTCATTTCCTTGAGAAGGAAATTTTTTACAAAACTGTCATACCACATGTGTATCTGTCCACTACTCATTACGTCCAATTCCCCAGTGAGAACTTAAATTGACGAGAAAGTGACTCACATTATGTGAAAACGAGTTTAAATTTTAGTATAATATATTAATCTAGCTTATTAACCCGGCCAATAAAAATAATACTTCACACGATTATTCTCTTCAGAAGATTTTTAGTTATTCTTTAAAAAATCAAGACTGAAACCCGCAATGATCAGAGATAAAGTGGCTTGTGGCAAAAAATATTTTCCACTTTCTGATTCTGACTCCTGCTTATAATGAGCTTCTTTACATAGAAAGATTCGTGGAAATGGTCTGATCCAAAAAAGTTGGATGCATTATTCGAACACTCTCACACCAGGAAAAGTTGAAACTGTGTTCAGATAATTCATCTCATAAAAATCTCATCCGATATAACTCATTATCAAACACTGGGGGTTACACTCTGGACTTATTATATATCCTGAGTTGTGTGCGGTGCCAGAATTCAGATATCACACATTATTTGTCAAATGATTGCTTATCGTCAATTTCTAATAGGGAAAAAGCTCCTAATACCGCTATTCAGATTCAGAATTCATCTCATTTCGATTAACGTATGCATTACTGCAATTAATTGGCAAAAGCAAAGAGATGATGTGGTACAAAAATTCAGGCATTCGGGCATATTCTTTAGAAAATAATTTCTATTCATAATTATAATGATCCACAAAATTATATCTTCCGAAGTAACTAGCAATTTTTTTTCGATATATTGTTTGTCAGAAATGTCGATACGAACGAAAACTTAGGTGCTGTGAGTGAAGCTCCCTTCCAGCTGGTTAGTTAAATCGAATCGATCAAGGCAGGGCATTGACATTTACATCATCACTTGTGATTGCATTCGTCAAGACGTAAACACTCAATCCAATGTCTAAGTGACACTAAAGAAATGCAAATATGAAAGAATAGACTTGTAAATTATGTTTGTTTGCTTAAGGATGACTCGGCATGTGTTTTATTTGACAAAGTCCGGAACTACCTTTCCCTTCCCTCGTGGTTTTCTAAATCTAACACATGCTCATGCAACATAGAAGATGGATTTATTTGCAGGGCAAAGGGTTTAATTTCAGTCTTCCATCCACGTTCAAATCACGTGTACTGACATACTAGGTTTATTATTTGTGTCGTAGGAAAGATAAATACAAAAGCTACACAAAAATATGTGAGTCCCACGATTGCGGAAAAAAATTTTGTACTCCATGTGCGTACACTACATCTGTCAGCTTGCTTTGTAAATAAATAAATATACATAAGGCAAGAGAGCAGAGACCCAGTTCGATTCGAGAGTTCAAACCCATGAGTTTAATCAACATAGAGTAAATTAGATTGTAAAATATGCGCAAATTACGACTTTAATTGAGAACTAAATTCAATCCAATAGTATGTCAGCCAGGAATCCAATAAAATCAAAGCCAAAATAAGGAAAAAAAATTCTAATGTAAACATTTGCAGGTGTAAATAGCGAATATAATTTTGGGTACATGGCCAGAAATTTCCAAAACATTAATTAATATTGACCAGGGCACACTGAAAATTTTATGTGTGGCAATTTTAATTTTATATCCGCATTCTAATATTATCCTTCCATGAACTCAATTTCGGAAAAGATTGCCTAATCTCAAGTTATTTTTATAATAACAGGATGACATCAGGGAAAGGTATTAGGTTTAACAATAATATTGAACCAGAATAATCCGCTTTGGTTTCAAATAAAACAAGACACACTAATTGCGCTCCTGGCTTAGCTACCATTCCATAATCCTGGACACGCGCGCACCCACAAAGGAGACAAAGTGCAATCTTATAAGGTGAACACATTTTTTCTATTTTTCGTCTTATCTGAGCCGAACAACGCGTGCACGTGTGGACGATGATAAAGGTTAATGACTGAATCTGAAGGAATGACGATGACAATAATTACTTAGGCTGAAAGAGGAAAGGAGATGACGTGTTTACAGTTTAGGATAGATTTCGTTGTTTGGTTTTTGCGATAAGTGCAGAATACTACGGCGTACCTAATTTTACTTTCCAATTTTATTTAGCACAAAGTGATAAGTGTCTACAGTAATGACGATACTTCCTACAGCAGTGTTGGTTAATAAAACTTAAATGGTGTAAAAAAAATGTTTTTTTAGAATGTGCAATAGTAATATTTTTTGGTGCAGAAATCAGTTTGAATAGTATACTTAAAAAAATAATAAGACTGCCTACCATTATCTAAGGTCCAAAACTATGATGAGAAAGTATCTTTCAAGTTTCGAATTGGTCTGTGGAAGGTTCCTTAGTAGTAATAAGAAAATTCAGTTGAGAATAAACTTTAAAGACCAACAACAACACCAATGTCTCCCCTTGCATTTACCTCAACGAAGATTGGATAGGATCATGAATTTTGATATCAGCTAGAAGAAACTGAACAAACAAATCGTTTCAAAACTCGTCGGGTTAAATGTACATATCTGATGATATTTACTAAATTAGTTTTCGTAAAAATCCAGACTTTTTGTCTAAATTCTAGTATTCTTAGTATCTAAATCGGTTCAAGATTACAATTGATACATAATTCAGCACAATCTAAAAAATAGCCAAGGCTGGACAAAGCAAATCCTTAATAGGAGTACCTCATATTCCTTCATAAACTCGATACTTAATTAGCAGCATGAATCCCCGAGCTCCCGTAAATTCGATTTATAATAACTGGATGAAACTCGAATAAATAGTCTGACTGACACAGAAAATGCCCATGGTGCCGATAAAATGAATGGACCATCATTTATAGCCATCATACATATTGTACTAGCTCGGTTCCCGCAGTGCGTGGCGTACATATGTCTGTCACTAAAAATAAATGGCAAGTAATCAAGCTTGCTTGAAATAAATTGACACACTTTGACATTTGGCTCGAAAAGTAGAGCCGTTTCGGCAATAAGCAGAAAACGATTGGTATAAAAGAGAGAAACATATTGCTGCTGTCCGATCTTGGGAAACGGTGATAAATGTGTAGGGAATAAAACTGGAATACTAAATTATAGGTTATATCGTATGTTTGCCAAATTAATTGTTTCATTTCATGAGACTCAGTTCGAACATAACAAACGAATTCGGCCGGGTTCAAGTCAGGCATTTCACTGATCAAATACAATTATAATTTATCCAGGAAGCTTAGCTTAAATTGGAATTCATTTCCGCTCCGACTTTTCGTAGAAATACTAGAAATATTAATTGATACGGCAGGTCAAATATTCAATCGGATTTTTGTAGAGTTGGTTAGTTTTCAATTTGACCTAGGGAAGGTACTCCTATCATTATGTGAAAACGAACTGAAATTAAACCGAATAATGAGAATTGTTTACACTCTTTTTTACGAAAATTGCTATTCTCTATTAGCTAAAAATAATAGTGCTTCCGAGTTAACGTAAGCCAATGAACTTTCCTGTGATTCATTGAATTGTGGATGAACGTCGTAATTTTCGGCGTAATTTAATTTAAAGATAAACGATTACACTGAACATATATTCCATGGTTCGTAACCAAAACCATGAACATACAATACCAATTAAATTTATAATTCTCTCATGTAGATAATAAAACTTTAAGACGTAGCTGCAATTGATTTTTCATCAAGTCCAAATTATAAAATAAATTCTGTAATTAGATCTCAGAGGTCATCGCCACTACCAACCAGTTGAATTTTATCACATGAAAAGTGCCGTCAAGTCGAGAGGAGTCAGTCGTCAGAGGAGATTTACTAGACAGGGTTGACATTCATGAATGATTGACAAGACACACTGACGGTTTACTGTACATTTTCAAGTGTTCTACGTTCTCAGTCAGAATAAAGTGATTCATTTAGCCAATATGTAACAAGTTGTTATCTTTACAATACGAAAAATACTTGAAAGGACTATCAAATAATACCAAAACCACTTGTGCCTTACTTGAAATTGTATTTCAGAACAGCAGAGGCAAATGGCAATAGCTTTTTTAAATGAGGGGTTGAAAGCTCTTGTACTCAAATTGGCTGAACTTGATCCTAGCAGATCGTCGTATAATATCTTTGCACACTTCGGTATGGCAGTGGTTCTATCCCTCGTACAAGCATATGGTAAGATGATCGCTTTAAAGAGGTTTTTCTATTTTTCACTAAATACGCCAAATAATAGCTACAACCGTTTTCGTCCTGAAAAATACATAATGCTTGACAATGCCGTATGCGCGAATGATGATTAATATGTTTTTGAAATCAAATTAAAACCCTACAGTAATAAATACAGTACCCCATGCATTAATAAATCCCTACCATGATTAGAATGTCAACAATTTGGCTCAATGAATTCAGCAAATAAATTCTATCAATAAATTGCTTCTACCAAAACCTGGCAATATGTATAATCCCAACCCATAGTGCTTCTGAAGCAGCAAACTAGCACATGTGTAAATGCAACTATTTTTGTTGTTTTGCAATTTAAGGTTTTTAGTACAGTTGGGATGTTATTTGTGTATCATCTGGTTAAATATTTATACGCTCTAGCATAGCTCAGCAGAGTAGAGCGGAGCCATTGTCATTAGGCGTTGAACCGTTGAACCCATCCCTGATAGTACAAAATCCGATAGAACAACTACTAGACCTATTTTTAACAACAACAACCATGTGGTGTGGTAGCAAATAGTAAATCCTTTCGCCTTACATGCATAGCTGGATGGACGTTGTAAGATATAATGAAATTATACAAGGCTGGCCTAGACCAATAACTATTGACGTCAATGATAAATGCATTCAGCTGCAAAAAGAGGTAATGTAATCAATCTCAGCATATCATGGCCTGCAGTATTGCCTTCCATTTCCCATTTTGTGGTTTCGCCAAATCCAGTTTTTATGGGGAAAATAATGAATTCTCACAAGACAGATACTCAAATCCGCCGGCGTCTTTTGAAGAAACAAGTACAAGGATAAAGGTAGAACATTTTACGACAAAAATAGAAATATTCATGTCCAGTTCAGTCTTAAGTTGAAAAATTGAAGGAGGATCTTGGTCATTCAAGTTTTAGTAAATTTATCTTACGTCTTGACAAATACGTAAATGTCAAATGTAGTCGTCAAATATGGCTTGGATGAGAAAACTATTGTGAGATAATGGTTTAGCCTTGCGTCATTTCTATTCTGAATGAGTCGTTAGGAAATTCTGTCATTATTTGGGGAACCCAGTCACTCAGTTCTATTCACAGAATATTCCTGATGTTTTGAAACCTGTAATCAGCGACCATTTCCAGGGTAAATTAGGTGGTACAGAGCGGTGGCTTCACGAGTATTATTTTCAGGCTTCCGAATAGATGGTTGCCCACTCGAGGTGGTCTTTCATCATAGGAACTAACTAGTTATATAATCCAAATTAAAATTCAGGAGATGTCGTTTCCGAAATCCATGTGCGTCGTGCCGTCAGTAGTTCAGTCTACCAAGAGATGAAATGACCTAACCACTAAAAAAATTGGTAAACTTGCGAGGTCGAAAAATACTCCGGGCTAGTTTCACCGAGCTAAAAAAAGCAATCAGGTTCCGCAGATGTAAACTCCCATAAATAAATACTTAAATGGAACAATCAACATGTTTACCTCGCAGTCGCAACGGAGGAATTGGGGAAAACTATGAACATACAAAAGACTGACTGGCTTGGCTCCTACCATAAAACATTTGCTACACTATTTTGCCGCAGAAGGCGTTCATTCAGAATCAAGAATTATTCGCTTGCCAAAAATTTGCTTACGTTAGGCATTCTTTACACTTTGTAGCGTAAATCAAGTACATCTGTACTACATCGTTCGTAATCGCACTACAACTACATCGACCTCTGAACTCGTAAACAAATAAATTTAACACCAACGCGTGGCAGTGGCATAGTCTCTCACCCACCCATGCGAGCGAGTGAACATGATCTCAGTAGCACCTACATTGAGAATTTCTAGTTTTTGGTCCAATGCCCAAAATTATATTTCAGCAACAAAAAATTTTTAAACAACATTTATTTGGCATACTTAATCCAAATCCAACTTATTACTATTTGCGTTGTAAAACCTTGGGAGCGCGATAGTCTTAGCTTCAGCATTTTTGTGTTGTCTGTAAATTCTCCATATGTCCTAATTAAAGAAGCGTAACACAAATTGACGAATCTTGTCAAAATAAAAACCAAGGATTCAATATTGTCTGCTTGCCACTTTAATTTGCGTGTGATATTTTGGAGATTCCCGTCTATTTGGCAGACTTTGAATGTAAGTTAACCTTTACCCTCACGACACTCCAATTTGAATGCCTTCAAACCCTTCCTCAACATCATCAAAATACGGGGATGATGTTAGGACTCAAGAATTTGCATCATGATATTCTTAATAAAGATACTGCTCTCATTTTGATAACTAAGCTAAATGATACATTAATGACGGAAAATACCCAAAGGAACTAACCTAGTGCCATGATAATCAGACGAGGAAAGAAGTTTAACCAAATGCAAATGGCAGAAGGACGTGAACGACAAATTTCGTTTCTACGTACAAAATTCGCACTCCCTTGACACTGCGCGAATATGTACGTACGTAAAATGGTTAACAGGTTTCATTTTATAAGATCTCCCAGTCATGTCTCTTTGAATTAGATTAAACTCGTACCCTTTCCTTCTTGGATTTCTAACTCATCCAAATGCCACAACCTATGCTATGCCTGGAACATAAATTGGTTAACTTCCATTTAATTACGTCTCAAGATTGCTTGCTGACTTAGGGTAGGAAGAAAATACACAGACTTGCGTATACCAGTTTTCTCTGAGGACCATAACAAAAGATAAGGCTAAATTTAACTGCAGTAAGTAGTTAATATCGTATTGGGCAGCTGCTATAAAGCGATCTCTGATTTTACCACTCTCTTGAAAACACTACAGACTCAAGACAAAATTACCCGTGTTTTACACGGCTAGACCAGACCATAGTAATAATTGGATAAGTCATAACAGGATTAGTTCGGTTCAACACAAAGGTCATCGAATTAAATGGTATTAAACTGCTTAGAGTAAAATTATTATCAAGTATGATGATTCATACTTGATAATGTTACTCATTACCGGCATGGCAAGGCAATGTTTTGACCAAAGAATGAACAGATTTATTGATCAAACTTTAAGTAGCAAAATATGGTAAACAAGTGGATTACGTTGAGAAATGACGGTAATAAAGTAATGTAATTGTGAAATTATTAGAGTCTGGATCGATTCTAAACTCGATAGCTGAAGAAAAACAAATATAAATGCAACTCGAGAGTTTGAAATTAATTGGTAGTTAAAGGTCATAAAAATGGAAGACTGTGTTAATAACACTGTATATTTAAAATGGTAGTGAAAATTTTGTAAATTCTGAGCAGCGAATAAAATCATTCGACCAATCAAACGAAATAAATTATTTATTCCAACGACGGATTTTGAGTTTAACTTTATGTAACAAATTTGTAGAAGATGAACTAGTTTTGTGAAGACGTGACAATATTATGTGCGATCTTACCGGCTTGAATAAAACAATGATTACCAACCATAAAAATATTAATAGTTTAACGGCAACATTCGGAAGATAAGTTAACACATCAGACCAAATTATTTAATTTTAGGATGAAACCGCTGAAACTTCCTTCCTACTCATTATTTGACAAGATGGAAACTAACCCGGAAGGGGAAAATAGAAATGTGTCAGATTTATTATGAATTCTCTAATTACAATTTTCCTGATATACCCGGTCGGTGGTATCGCGGTTTCGGTAATTGCGGATCGTTGTGTGTATGACCTATTTGAGTCGTCCCTACTAGTAATTTTCCACTCCAGATAATGTTCATTTGTGAATCCTATCCTATCTCTGGCGGTATGACCTGGGAATACACAAATGTGTTGAGGTCTGTTTGCACTGCTCTAACTCTAGCCGTGCGTAATAAATTTTCGAATCAAATAATTATCTACCAAACCAATCCCTGTAGAGTTTTTCCCAACTACCCGGAAAAACATCGTTCAAGTAAAATGAAACCGTAATTATGTATGTTTTGGTGGATGAGTCCAATGAACCTCTAAGTTCTGGGGAATGCGAAGTGACATACAATACTTACAGGCAGAATCCAGAGTGACAAGGAAATCAACATTTTGTTTAAAAATGAACAAAAAGAAGGGCGTATGTTATCATCTCTATGTACAGGAATCCATGGTCTAATGAGTTGCAAAAAAAAAGTCCGGCACGTGTAGCGTTCTACTTTCTCGCCGCAATGCAATGAACTTACACCGCACACTGCTGCGCTACCATGGAATCAAATAAAATGGATTTTGAGTGCCGGTCTCTCTAGACTAGTTTATCTGTCATTTCACATTCGCACAACACAACTCAACGAAGGAAAGGCTTGCAATCTGATCCTATTCAGTCTTCTTTCATTTAATTTCATCAATCCAAAGTAGACCAATTTCACTTCAACACCACATATTCCACCAAAATATATTATGCTCGTTCGAAACTCGCAGCGCTTTCGACAGATTAATGAATCCAATTAAACTTTCTGTTTCAAGAATAAAGAGATAAAAAATACCATATGCACAGACTTAAGACTGTTATTGATTTGGCGAATATTATTTAATAGTATCCGAACAGGATCGGAACACCTCTGCAGGAAAGTGAACGAAAGGAGATACATTCATGTGCACGACCCCAGGTACAGGAACATTCCAATTGAAATTCTCTGTTCGGAAGTTAATTTTTTTTTGGATTTTTGTGGTTGGAGAGAATTCTGTACGGAATCAAAATAATCCAAGATTTTAGCTAAATCTGACCATTCTGATAGGAGCTAGGTCCTGGGGGTTCATTGAATGTATCTCCGTTCACTTTTTTCTAGAGGTGACCCGATCCTATCCAGATACCGGCATTTCTTCATTGGAGCTTTTTTCAACAGCTAGGAATATTTTCCTCCCTATGCCCAAGGGAAAGCATGCCTTTTCTCAACGAAAAATGGACATGGTACATGATACCGTACAAGTGGATATTTTAATGAGTGCATATGTGTTTAGACTTGTTGGGCAATCGATTTAATGATGTGAGATTTCGAGATTTCGACAGCTGCGAATTCTTTAAGATTGCGCTAACCTCAGGTCCATCTTCAATTCAATCTCAAGTCAATATTTCTAATCACTCGTTTCATTCTTAGCAGTCGCCAAAAATGAAACTCGAACGACTGAACTCTGTAGAAATAATCTCGTCCAATGAAAATATGGAAGGTTTATTTGAAATTCAAAAAATATAAATGTGTGTCACAATTAATGAAGCGAGAACCAACTCCATGTTTCAAAAAAAACTATAAAAACAGAAACGACAAACTTTGCCAATTTCTAGTCCTTCAAGAAACCTTAACCTAGCGAAGTGAATAAGAAATAGAGCATCTTTAACCATGTCCCGTTCACACGTCAAAAAAAGACATTTTAAACACGCAAATGTATAACTGTTACGAGTTCAGAGGTCAAATCCTCTGCATTGACAAACACATAGAACACATTGACCCATTTGATTTATTGTTGGCTTTGATATGTTAACTTTGATAGAAACAAAAAAGCGGAATTATCTAAAAATAATAGTTAATTCTGGCGCAAACAAAATGAAAACGTTGAGGGCGTCCCGGATTCATGAATTTAGCATTATTAAAAATTACAACAATTTAAATATGAAAGCATGAAAAATGCATTCATTCTCAAGCCGACAAGACTCGAAATTAGTAACCTCTCTGAAGGGTTAATTCGAAATGTCAAGGTGGTTCCGACGTTGCAAATTCAAGACAATGCAAAAAAAAATGCAATTTAAGCAAAGTGAAGGCTTCCGACCACATTATAACAATTTTAATGTCAAGTCAATTTTCTTGGAAGAAAGCGGTGCAAAGTAATTGAGTACGGACTGCAATTTGCAAAGTTCATCGCTCCACTGCATAGTGCATATTTTATTAGCTGACCCGCATGACCTCGTTGAATTAATTGAATGCATTGTGCAAAAAATGTAATTTAGGTTCAGACCTCCATTCTTCACCTACAAATTGAATTTGACGCAACCCATCCCATATTTGATTAGAATTTTTTCAGTCAAACACATGCAAGAAAATATAATGTATCCTTATACTGAATTTTGCATTGTCTTTTTACAAACCTGACCTGCCTAACCTATGAAGTTGGACTATTCTTAATTCCACAATTCTAACGGGTTTACGTCCGCTCGCATCCCCAATCTACCTCCTAAAATTATACAACTACTTTTTTCCGTTCATCATTTAAAATTTATTATACACCCCCATAAGCTTTCCCCCATTTGGTCTCACTACAAAAGGAGTTCAATGGAAAATCCAATGTTGGAGTAATTATAGTAATTATTTTAGCCGACCAAGTCAACAGTTTCCTCTCTTTCTATAGAGTGAGAATAACAAAGTTCACTGAACACACACACACCACCACTTGTCACATTTCATTCAGTATGAGAAGAGTTTTAGAAGTCATTTCTGCATAATCATTTGGCAAATTGATTCTTTGCATGCAGGCATGCAATCAAAGTCAGTAGTCAGTCCTATGGCCTGACTCGGAGTAAATTTTCGGCCCATCCTTCAACAAAACAAAATTCATTCTTCTCATGCAATCCAATGCAAATGCTATCCAAGCAGTGAAATGAACTCATGTTGTTTTGCTACCAGGATGCATTGAAGGAGAATTGCAAGTGCAAAAGTGCAACAACACTTCATACTGCATTGTACAGAGCACATAATTCACAAGGTAGGCAGTTAGAATGCAAATTTTATATTTTGCTATCCTAATAGCTTAGATAGACAATATTTACTGTGTTTAAGATGATTCGGCCGTATGCGGCCGTTGAATTATACTACAATTTTCTTAAATTATAATCGAAGAATGAGAAGCTGGTTTAGGCATGGCTATCGTAGTAGAAATAGCCAATTTCCGATCATTGGATCTCATCCTGTATTTGCAACCTATAAATGTTGGCTCCGAATCCTCGTGTCAGGTTCAGGACAGAAATGTTTCTAATCAAAGTTGTGCCTTAAATCTAACATGCAGGTTGTACCCCTTGTAATTTTCATAAATTGCCTTAATGGTGGAGCATGACTGCCTGTTTTTTTGGTATGAGTTCATTCCCATGTACGTACAGTGCAAGAAAAACAAGCACGGATATGACTATGAAATCAACAATAGTTGCAACTTCAGACGCCACACCTCCTCGTAATGATGAATAGAATTGTTACGCCCAAATGAGAATTACTATTATTCTTACTTGTCTTATTTTGCAAGTTTCCATGAAATTAAAATAATAACTTTTCCAGTCCAATAAAAACATGAGGGAGAATAGAACTGGTTTTGGGAGTCAAAGTCAAACCATATCTTTGTATTGTCTCATACAAATACACGTTTTGCAAGTGAACAGATTAGTTCTCTCAAATTTTGGCAGCGCCACCGTCACTCACCCTAAATCCTTTTATCAATGGATTTTGACAGTTCTGGAAAATTTGTAATGTATTTTAAATTTCACTCACCATGATAGCAATGTAATGACGGAAGTTGTAGGGAAGAGGTCCATCCCCACGTAGTAGAAAATTATGAGTTCGTAGAAAGATTTCTAAATAATCCGGGTGGAAAGACATGAGTTGAATAGCGTGATTTATTCGTCCGGAGCTTAAAAACGCATCTGACATCAATCGACCCTGCAGAAATAAACAAAAACAAATAATTTTTAGAATATTCTCATTCGCAAAATAATTTCAAGATGTGTATCGTAATAAAATTATATTGATTGACAATTAGTTCAGCCGCCATCACCTCAAAAACTTCACGAATGGATGCATACCCATTTCATAATACGTGTAAAGTACTTTTAATGAAACAATGCGCAGAAATAAATTGTACTAGAAATTCTCGTCTTGTCAATGAAAAGGTCTGAATCTATTAACAGAGCCAAGCGCCTGTCGGTCTCAGAGTCTTATCATGAAACTACGGACTGACGGAATTTTCCATTTCCTCTGGAAAAATTTATTTTGGCTAATTTACGGACAATCTGCTTGATGCATGAAATGTTATTTCGTCAGAAAATCAGTTGACGTAAACGTGGAAATGCTGTTCTGTGGCTTCAGATCCGTTCACTTGCCAAAATTAAATTTTAATTGCATCAGCGGAAACCTTTTGAAGATATTTTGAGCGAAAAAATACTTTGGCAGCCACAGACATGTTACTTTGTAGTATCCTCTAAAAAACCGCAAGGTCTTATGTAATCAAAAGTCAAATAGAAAAATGTCCTTGTAAAGTAAGCATGACCAACGCACTCATCATGGAAGTCTAGCATCCCGCCCCGATTTCTGCTACTAAAGACCCCATCCTGTTTACAATTGATAACCCGGGTGTGACCATAACACCTCACAAAACATGTTGTTCGCCTTGTAATACAGTGGTTAATAATTATTTTCAGAGCAGCATAGCCTTCAGAAACAAATGAGAGAAGATATCAACATGAATATGAATGTTGAAAAATTACAATGAGAGAAGTAATTAGTTTCTCCTTAACCACAACCGCATTCTAATCATAGAATTCAAATTTTTCTTTCTCCACTCAGAGTAATTTACTTTGTTTACTTAATGAACTTTAGAATCATGAGATTTAAATAATTCTGAGAAGGTGCAAAGGTTGAAATACAAAACGAGTTCGTTTTCACCGCTTAGGTCACAGACCACAATGAAAACAATTATTATTATGAATGATGAATGAATCAAAAATTCGGCCAGTGAGGTCATTTTAATTCACAAGGTAATATTAATATTCAACAAATTATTATCAGTTTCAGATTATTTTTTGTCAATTATCTTTAAGTATCTAATCAATGCGACTTTAGGAGTGCAACGTCTTCATATCTTGCGGCGGTCGCCGGAGTCAAAATCGATATTTGATCAACACCCCCAAAACCGAGGCCTAAGGCAAAGATGAAAGCGAAAATATAGAAATCCTGGGTTCTTAAATTGTTGAAGCTGGTACTGATTTTATATTATTTTTGCAGTTTCTAGACCTTTCGAGAAGCTTAACACATACATAAACGCAAAATCTTTTTAGGTTCATGGATGCTAAAGAATTTCAATCTAGAAATAGCCGAGTCCTCCATCAATATACTTTTAAATTTGATTTATCAGTAACACCCGTGCCACTGGCATCTCAGATCTGGCATGTGGAAAATAGTTGTGCCAGGCGCGTCATAGAGAAATTGAGTCGAGTTACGAGAGAGATGAGGTCGTGCATGTCTGTCGTGGCTGTCTATATTTTTGTACAGATTTATATTTGCAAAATCGTATGACTCTTATAATGTAGTAGTGAAAATATTCGAGTAGCAAAACTGAACAATATAAAGGATTGCAATAGAAGGATAGGATTGGATTACTATGAGCTGGTGCTTTTGAAAAATATTCTCACCAAATTAAGCACACATCACATTCTAAGTAACATACCTATTTATACGACTGCAATGCATTAATCATAGCACAAATTTATTATGCATGCATAAAACTCCGGATTATTCTCACACCACTTGCTTTCCTCCCCTACCAGTAATCATTTAAAAATATTCAATGCAATGAACCACTGCAATGCGAAAACATGAGAAGCGTGACAGGATAAATAAATCCAGAATAAAATATAGACGATAAGTTGAGGTATGCTACGTAAGGATTTCGGCTGGGTCTAAGATAACCTTTGACATTCTTTTACTTGCAAACTTTTAACTAATTCAACAACTATTCAAGTAGTAAGCGAGCTTACTTTTTGCAAAAGAACTAGGAAATGAACTCCACTGCATCGTGAGCATTAGTCATAACACTAAGAGTAAGCAAACTTTTGGATCACACATAAAATAGCAGCATCCGCAAATTAGGTATTCATTTACAAGATATAAAAAGTGAAGGCTGTAATTATAGTGCCATCTTCAGCTATGTCCAGTCCAGACTGACTAGATGCTACAAGATCAGGCTTACGTCCCACTCATCGATGAAAATAATTTTAATGCGGAAATGAGGGTATGCTATGCAAACTTGCATTAATTACAGACACATGGCAATTAGAATTTTAGAACAGAGTAAACATTCCGGGTACTTTCCACGATCTGTAGTGCATGTAATTCGACCTTGTTAAAACGTCAGGTTCGAGGTGATTAGGTCAAAACGTGAGAGGTCAGAATTGTGTGACATTTGATGTAAATTCAATGTTATAATCTACGTCGTATTGCGTGAAAAATGAAATAACGAAAAATTAAATGAAAACTCATAATTACAATCGTAACCATAATTATTTTGCAAATGTGATCTGATCATTCCGAATTATTACAAACAAAATACCACATCCCTGATCTGATGAAATAACTAACCTGCTAAAAAATAAAATAACTCAAAATAAGAAGAAACTCAGTTGTTCAGATGCATCTTTTTTTGTATGTTTTTGATCCGCTCTCTTGCCTGGCAAAACGACACGCCAGTTCAACGTCCAATCGATGACCTCAAAAGAGCAAAGCGTGGTTGTCTTGTAATAGGTGAAACGAAGAAAAATGAGGAAGTGTATCAAGTTGTAAAAGATAAACTAACTTTGCCACGCGCTACTCGACATCACCTGAACTTTGCCCCTATTTTCCCTCTTGTTCTTTTACTTCACATGAAACATCATACCCGAAACAAATTTGCCTTCAAGAAATTCTATTCTCTAATATTAGATGGTTCAACGGTAAAAAAAATCGAATTAACAAAAGATGGGTCGTTAGTCTACCGCCTTATCATTTCGATTAGAATCAAGTACTTTCAGGAATGTTATCTATTGAGATATATTGAGACAAATTCAAAATCTACACAAAAAATGAGTCAGCTGAAATTATACGTTGTTCGTTAAGTTAACTGGTCCCATAGATGTGATATTGGAGTAGGTAATTTCCACGAGCCTTTCATTGGCTTTCTTCCAGATTGCCGGATGTTTAACCTTATGGAGAAAACCCAATACAATCTAAAATGTATTAGACCGATCAGCAATTGCCTTCAACTAAACAACTCTCATCCAGAGAGGTCAATTTCACGTCCATGACTCTAGAAGAAGCGAAGAGCACTTTACTGAATTAAAATTGCTTTCCTAACTCGAACTAGTGCTCCAACCGTTTCCGTTTCGAAACGAAACGAAACGCCCGTTTCCGTTTCGTTTCCGTTTCCGTTTCCATTTTTTTGGAAACGGTTCCATTCGTTTCGTTTCCGTTTTTGTATGGAAACGAAACGGAACGAAACGGAAACGAAACGAAACGAAACGGAAACGGTCAACAATTGAGTACAATTTTCAATGGCTTTGTTATGTTTGATTTTCGTGCATTGCCTCAAAGATTTGAATTTACGATGCGCGAATGTACTTCACTGAAATGCTAAAAAATCATCTCATTCGATTTCCTGAAAGCTGTTGAGAAAATTACTAGTGACTAGACATTAGATGACAGTGATTATTTTGTTATGTATATAATATGAGGTGTGCATGTGCTAATACGCCCCCTTTGAAAATGTGTGCTAATTAGCCCCAACCGCCATTTGTGCGCGTGCAATGAGATTACCATACTCGTATAGTTAAGGGGGTGGCTGGAACGTACAAGTACACCTGTACACCGTTAGCCCGCAACAGGGAGAATTGTATACCCAAGGGTTATTAGCACGGGCGTCCTTTGAGAGTCATGTTAATGTAGTTAAGGATTAGAGCTAATTTGCACATTCGCTCGAAGGTGGAGCGTATTAGCCCAACCTACCCTAAATGTAATATTACTAGGATAAGGTGAGCTAATACACCCA